>BQNB010028791.1:9654-56319 GCA_026074375.1 Tanacetum coccineum
AGAAGGTGATTGCTTATGTTTCTCGACAACTAAAAGTTCACGAGAAGAACTACACCACTCATGATTTAGAACTTGGATCGGTGGTGTCTGCTCTAAAAATATAGAGACACTATCTTTACGGAACCAGATTCACCGTGTTCACCGACCATAAAAGCCTACAACACATTCTCGATCAGAAAGAGATTAACATGAGGCAACGCCGCTGGCTAGAATTGTTAAGTGATTACGATTGCGACAATCGTTATCATCCATGGAAGGCAAACGTCGTGGCCGATGCGTTGAGCCGTAAGGAACGGATTGAGCCATTGAGGGTTCAAGCCTTAGTTATGACAATTGGCTTGGATCTTCCCAAACGAATATTGGAAGCTTAGATCGAAGCACAGAAACCAGAGAATCTCGTGAATGAAGACGTAGGCGGTATGAACAGAAGGGATATACCCAAGGAAAGATTGGAACCACGTGCCGATGGAACTTTATGTTTACACGGCAGGAGTTGGTTGCCTTGCTATGGAGATTTAAGATCCATGATTATGCACGAATCTCACAAGTCAAAATGCTCTATCCATCCCGGTTCGGAAAAAATGTATCAAGACATGAAAAAGCTATACTGGTTGCCTAACATGAAGGCAGACATCGCCACGTATGTTAGCAAATGCCTGACGTGTGCGAGGGTCAAGGCCGAACATCAAAGGCCATCAGGATTGCTAGTACAACCTAAAATACCCGAGTGGAAGTGGGATAATATCACGATGGATTTTATCACCAAGCTTCCTAAGTCGTCGCAAGGTTTTGACATCATCTGAGTGATTGTGGATCGACTTACAAAATCTGCTCACTTTTTGCCAATAAGGGAGAATGATCCATTGGACAAATTGGCAAGGTTGTACTTAAATAGGATAGTAGCAAGACACGGGATACATGCCTCAATTATCTGTGATCGTGATGGAAGATTCACTTTAAATTTCTAGAGATCATTTTAAAAAGCTTTGGGTACAGATATTAGTATGAGCACTGTGTATCATCCAGAAACTGACGGCCAGAGCGAGAGAACCATTCAAACTCTCGAGGACATGATACGTGCTTGCGTGATCGATTTTGGCAAGGGTTGGGTTAAATATTTGCCATTGGCCGAGTTTTCATACAACAACAGTTATCACGCTAGCATAAAGGCCGCCCCTTATGAGGCACTGTATGGTCGAAAATGTCGATCACCGGTGTGCTGGGCCGAGGTTGGGGAAGCCCAACTGACTGGTCCGGAATTGATCCAAGAAACAACGGAAAAGATCATCCTGATCAAGCAGAGAATGCAAGCTGGAACTTCCTCAAGAGTTGAGCAGAGTTCACCATACTTTCCATGTGTCTAATCTGAAGAAATGTTACGCTGACGAACCATTAGTCATGCCGTTAGAAGGAATTCATGTTGACGATAAGCTCCAGTTTGTGGAAGAGCCCGTTGAAATTATGGAACGGGAGATCAAACGATTAAAGCGAAGCCGGATACCATTGGTTAAGGTTCGCTGGAACTCTAGGCGGGGCCCTGAGTTCACCTGGGAACGTGAAGATTCGTTCAAACAAAAATACCCACAACTCTTCACAAACCGGGCTTCGTCATCCACTACAAGGTCTTAAGCTTTGAGGACAAAGCTCTTTTAACGGGTGGAGACTGTAACATTTCTCAATTTTAGGTCATTTTACGACTCCTATTATTAGTCACTATTTATTTTGGTCCGATACGCGTTTACTTTTAATTTTACTTTTGAGCTAAATCGCGTAGACTAGAAATAACCATTTAATGTAAACGGTCGTCAAATAAATTAAGGTTTACATCCACCAAGTAATAAATAATTATTAAGAAGATAATTATTAACTTTGCGTGTTTTATTTTTATTGGTCACGTAAAAGGGTTACGTTTCGCAATAAAATACATTCAGACACACCCCGGAAATACCTAGACTCAAACCAATAACCATCTTAATAACCTAAACACAAGATTTAATCAAATCTTATGTTAAAACCTATTGAATGCCGAATGTGGACAAGAAAACCTACACCAAAATTGTCCTATGAGCTTTATGAGCTAGCAAAATCTCTTAACAATCTTTACAAGTACTAGTATAACCATGGTTCAATAAATGAATGTCCTAATGGTCTCCTAATGACAAATTATCCATTGGATAATGACCATTTTCTTCCTTGGATCCCTTCTTAGCCGCGTTTAAAGAGAAATGAGCACACAAACCATAAGATTTCTCTAGCTAAGCAAATCTTGCACAAACACATCATAATTAAGGATGGTACTTAGTGGTTTAACCAAATACAAGGGGTAGCAAACTAGAAATCCCCAAAACCACCATCTAGGGTTCGGTTTGGATTGCTTGGTGAACCAAGAAAGTTAACTAGCTTCTTATCCTATAAATAACATTCACTAGCTCACATAACACATTTCCAAACTCTTATATTCTCTCTCAAAGCTAAAACAATTACACATACATTTGTTTCTTGTGTTCGAGTCTCAAACCGCGACCAAACACCCTCTTCGAGCTTATTCGCACACACAAACAATACTAGAGCATTCATTCAAGGTCACAAGAGGGTACACGAACCAAGGGTTGGCGTACATTGGGTTAATTTAATCGGGTACACGTTGGGTTGACACTCTACTCGTTCCAATACACGACCACGCCACTAGGATACATTGTAAGTCACGTACAACTCTTATACGTATTCATATCATACATTTCCTTCTTTGTTTTGCTAGTCATTCGGGTCACGTTAGTTTGTAATTAACAAACTAACGTGAAGATTGTGCATGCGTAATACAAAGCATGCATGTTATACGCATGTACATATGCATATTATACTTGTGTGGAGAGGACTTACAAGGCTCCATCAACCACGATTTACACGAAAACTATACGTGAACATTTCATAAAAACTCGATGGCTCGTCTTAGGAACGTATATACTAACTAAATTAACGTGTGCATGCATAGTATATAACATAAAAGGGTACGGAACAAACTCGTTTCATTTTGCTTGGGGTTGAAGTCCCACAACGCACCATAATGGACGACTAAGTCCACTGTTGGGCCACGAAGCCCATAAATGGGATAAACAAGTTTATAGGTTGGCTTAGGTATAACTTAACGGGGCTTAATAGTAGCATAAGGTACTTAACGAAACCCTAACTAAACCCTAAAACCACTAGTAAGCCTAACGGACCACTAACAGATCACGTTGGGCCAAACAGTCCATTAGCGGACGATAATGGGCCTACAGTCTGAAGGGTAAGGCCCACGGCTTAATAATAAGCTCACTCGAGCTTATTAAAGGGTTACGAAGCTTATTAGACTTGTTGGATAGTAACACATGCACGAAAAACCCTAACGAGCCACTAATGGGCTCCTTAAACCTAAACCGGCCCAACAGGACATATCATGAGTCCAAAGCCTTTTAAATAAGCTCTTTGAGCTTATTAAGAAGTCTAAAAGGCTTATTGAACTCATATGGATCCTAAGGTACCTTGTCATGTATTAAAAACACAAACGGACCCTTAATGGGCTTGGTAGCCTATTTTCGTGACCAAACGAAGCCCATAAGCCACAAATAAGCTTAGATAGCTTATTTGTGAGCTTCAACGGTTTTTTAGGCTTATTATAAACATAAAAAGGCTAATGGGCCATAAAGGAGCAAGCTCAAAAGCTTAACATGCTTATCGGGTTCATAATGGGCCCAAAGGCCCATTACCCGAGAGCTTATGGCTTATGGAATAAGCCACAAGGTTAAAATAGCTTAAACAGACCCTAATGTGCTTAAGAAGTCTAAGAAATAAGTTAAAATACTAAGGAAACCTTTTAAGTGTATTTCGGGTTTGAGTTATTGGGCTCACAAGCCTAATAAGCTTGAATAAGCTCCAATAAGCTATCCTGAGCTTATTTTCAGCTTAAACAAACTTAAATAAGCTTAATAAAGGCTTTTGTGCTTTCAATATCCAAATTGGACCTTTAAATGTCTTATTGGACCTTACGGGTCCAATAAGGCCCAATAAGGCCCATTAAGCCCAAAATAAGCTTGTTAAAGCTTATTTATAAGCTAGGGCATCTTATATGGCTTATTTGGACTTAATTAAACATAATGCCACTTGTTGTGATTTAATTGGAGTAAAAATGCATTTTTTACAAAGTCAAAGGACTAAAAGTGTAAATTACAAACTAGAAGGGTTAAAACTGCCATAACAAATTTTATAAGGGCTAGGGACTGTTTCTGTCATTTCTAAAACCTAAGGGGACTGTTTCAAACCTATAAGGACCTAAAGTGAAATTATTGAAACTTGAGGGTTTGAAATGTAAAATAGTATATGTTTTATATACCCAGGGGTTGTTTTGTAATTATAAGAAACATAAGGGTACTTTGTGAAAGAAAGTGATTTTTGTAAACACTTAACATATCGGACGAATGGTATTCAGGAAATAACAAGTTAAACCATGACTTAATAAATATAGATATTTATTAATAAACGTTTATACGTATACAAGGACATGTGAAATCGTATACATTCCCAAGAGCCATCAAGTGAATACAAATACATTAAACCTGTACACCACCACACAAGTGATAACAGTATATATAAACTAGTAATTTATTGTAGTTTATACATTGAGTCTTTAGCCTAAATTTGTAGACTAAGACTGGCCGTATTTACTTAGGTATTTGACGGTGTGATTCATACTTGGATATCTATTATCATTTCAGAGGACTATTCACTCAGGTGAGTTCATAGCCCCATGTTTTACAATTATTTAAATGATTTACATCCTTGGGGTGAGAACATGCTTTGTTTTACAAATTGGATGCAAGTGTACATTTTATACAATGATTACGTGTTTGCCTAAGTAGCGATAACCCACTGAGCCCTTTATCATGAACTGTCAATTACTGGATTGTGAGCGCGAATGTTATAGATAGATCTATTTAGGATTGACAATACCCGTTCAGATGATTAGCTATCACTGGGAACAAACGTATACCATGTCGGATTTGGGATGTTGCGGGTTAAAACATCATTCACGGGCATTCATTGGCAATATATTGCATTCATATATGTCGAGCTTCAGTGTCATGAGCTTAGGAAAACGTAATTGCTTTTTATGATGATTGCATGTGTTGCTTAATCATACATTTGGAAATCTTGCGGTCCTACTATTGATTTACATAAACCTATGAATTCACCAACTTTATGTTGACGTTTTAAGCATGTTTTTCAGGTCAATAAGGCACGAGGTGCGATGATACATTGGGAGTCAATAATTGAAGAGTCAACACTTAAGATTTAGGGTCTTATTACATTTTGGGGACAATTGTGATAAACCGGAATCTTTATTTATATTCTTGAATAATTTGAAGCCATGGGCTTATGTAACAAACAAGTATTTTGTTAATCCAATGTATCTTTTTTTAACGACACGTTTAGTAGTCATTCTCAGATCTTGTGCTATTGATCTATAAATTAACGCCCTCGGATATTCAATATTCCGCTGCATACTCAGATTTCAGGGTGTTACAACACAAGTAGTGGATATGTAATTTTGTGTTTATATGTCGATGATATGCTTATCGTTGGTAGTAACGACAAGATGATCAAATCTACTAAAGACATGATAAAATCAAAGTTTGACCTGAAGGATATGGGTTTGGCTGATGTGATCCTTGGAATAAAGATCATACAAACTCGGAATGGACTTATGTTAAGTCAAGCATATTACGTGGATAAAATTCTTAATACTCATAGTGCGGGAGATTCCGGCCTAGCTAGAACTCCAATTGACACGAGTCTGCATCTATCTAAAAATAGAGGCGTAGGTGTTGCCTAATTAGAGTATTCAAGAATTATTGGCATGTTAATGTACTTAATGACGAGTACCCGACCTGACTTAGCATATGTTGTTAGTAGGCTAAGCAGGTATACGAGTAATCCAAGTAATGTACATTGGAAAGCTATAACTAGGGTACTTCATTATCTAAGATACAATCGCGATTATAGACTGCATTATGACAGACATCCTGCTGTTATCGAAGGATACAGTGATGCAAATTGGATATCTGACTTAAAGGATTCTCGATCGACTAGTGGATATGTGTTTACACTAGGAGGGGCCGCTATATCTTGGAAGTCGTCCAAGCAAACTGTTATAGCTAAGTTCACGATGGAATCAGAATTTATCGCGCTAGATAAATGCGGAGAAGAGGCGGAATGGCTACGTCAATTCGTAGAGGACATACCAAGGTGGCCTAAACCGGTAACGGCCATTAGTATACATTGTGATAGTCAATTGGCAATTGGCAGAGCTCAAAACACAATGTATAATGGAAAGTCTAGACATATCCGTCGTTGACATAACTCGATACGACAACTACTCTCAACAGGAGTTATCTCAATTGACTATGTGGCGTCAAAGGATAACATCGCAGATCCGTTTACGAAAGGCTTAAGCAGAGAGTTAGTTAGTAAGTCGTCTAAAGGAATGGGATTAAAGCCCTTGAAGGAATGAGTTTCTATGAAGGAAAACCTAACCTAGTTGACTGGAGATCCTAAGATCTAGGTTCAATAGGACAACCTAATCATAGAAATGTAGGGGAAGTCACGTCAATGTGGGGGAGTTACTAAACTTCTAACTTCCTAGTCCATTCCTATAACAATGTGACTTGTTGAAAGGTTAAACATATGGCTTTAATGGTTCAAGATGAAATCATAAAGCATAACGATTCAAGATGAAATCTGAAAGTATATGTTTTTAATGATTCAAGATGAAATCACCTATGTGAGAGAGAAGTGGGGTCGCTTCAAAGGGAATTGTGGGGGCGCAATTCCTAAGAGCTCTTGCATAACCAGGCTAGTGCTCATAACCATGACGGGCACGACTATGAGGACTTGACAAGGTCAGGGAGAGTCTTGTGTAAGTGTGTATTGTCGTCTACATAAACAGATGTTAAGTTCAAGGACATCGCGTCTACTCAGATCTAGGAGACTAAGTACATCTCACAAGGGAAGGTTCAAAGGGTCACACCTACCTATCCTATGCAAGACTTAAATGCAGAAATTTTGCCAAAATTTTCGGGTGTTTCTGACCGTTCTCCATTCATGTGGGGGATTGTTGGAAAAATGGTTTTTGCAAAATGATTTTTTACAAACTTTGGACACTATTTAATATATGTAGATGTTAGATATCTTTATATTAGATTGGGGCTTTGCGTTCTCCTCGAAGAGAGCTTCGCAATGAGCTAAAGTGTGTCCAAAATGGAGTAAGTATGAATGAGATATCGTGTCTCAAAGTAGGACACGCGAAACACAAATTCTGGGAACTTAAGACATCCCACATCGCCCAAAAAGGGAAGTGGAGATGTGCTTATAGAGACCTCTAAATTCCTTTGTGGGGTTTATGCTCCCACGCCTACGCGCGGGGGGGTGCAAAAAATAGATTTCGAGGCCATGTTGGGTTCGGTTTCACTGAACTCATGCGAGCCCGCGTGACCTGTGGACACGAATGCAGCTCCGGGAGCTCACCAACGCGCCTATCTTTTTGCTACTGATGTCGTTTCCTTATTAGATAATGTTTCCAGAATATTCTGTGTATCTTTAAATCACAGATTTATCTAAATACGTTTTAGATATATATCAGATTTAAATTAGCATGTCTATCTGCTAACTTTCAAAAACCCGCCATCACAAAACATATAACACCCCGTGTTTTAGGGTCATTTACAACGTCAATATATTCACTACTTATTTTTATTATTGTACGCGTTTGCTTTTAAATCGTAATCGTTCAGTTAAATCGCGTAAGCTAAAAATTATCGTTCAATGTAAACGAGCATCAAACAATTAAATGTTTACATCAAGCAAGTGTTAAGTAATTATTTTGAGTATAATTATTAACTTTGTTCATTTTATTTTTATTAGTTACGTAAAGTGGTTACGTTTCACAATTAAGTACGTTTAGGCTTACCCGGAAGCACCAATACCTATCTATACTCAACCAAATACCCACAATTGCACCCAATACTCAAAAATTTCATAAATATCTTATATATGCATGTGTATGTCCGGATTTATACATGAGATAACCAAAAGATATTTATCAAACTTGACTTTGTAATAAAACACATGTTATATAACCTTACAAGCAATTTCCTACCAACTAGTCTTACACTTCCATACATTCTTACACAAGAACCATACATTTCTTACACATTAGTCATTCAATGTCTAACCATGGTTAAGTTAATGTAACCAATGGCTAGTTAACTCTTGCTATAAAAGGCCTACTATGCAAGTAACTTCATACACTTCATTTCTATAAGAAAAACTTCACTTAATATGAGGTCCGCATGCGATTATTTGAGTAAACAACTTTTGCGGTACTACATTAAACAACGGCTGAATCACATAGTGTTTCCTTAACAAAAAATGAAACCATATACTTTTGTTTAAAACCTACTGTTTAGTAAATCCTTATACAAAACCACTTTAAAGGAAGTCTTTCGACTAAACAATAAAACAATGTCGCCTATTACATAAAGTTTTTAACAAAAAACACATATGTAATATGATGTTGTTAATTTTCATTAATAAGATCTTATTAGATATGTTTTACATTATCTATTTCTACAATGAAACTTTACAAGGTTTCAGTAGATCTACTCTTTTAAAGAAACTCAACAAGGTTTCTATAGATATACTTTTAAACTTCATAAAATCTTAAGAATTATAATCTAGTATTATAATTAAACTCACCGGTTAAAAATAAACTAGACATGTCAAATAAACACTTTCACATGATGGTTTTGTAGTATTGTAACCCCAAAAAAGTGAAATACACTGCTGGTTCACTGTCTGGTAAGCTTTAAAACCGGGTGAAACTCTCAGATCCGTAAGCAAGCCGGGAAGTTGATGTATATTATGTCATGAATGAGTTTAGAGTTTAATGTGATAGAATTTTGTCCTAGTCATAAGATCAAAAATTGAAACTGAGTTGTTGAAATCACGCTATGGTCGAGGCTAGCCATGCAGCATATACTGATAAGGTTTTCATGAGTTGCTAGGTTATTCCACACTTCTAGAACTCATCGAAAGTAAAGATTTGTACGAGGTAACGTGTATGGACTTCGCTACCACAGATCCTGTGGACTGGTGGCAGCAACGAGAGCCAAAGACTATAACATAAGGTTGTACCGATTTCTGGTGTATGACCAATTAGGCTATAGGAATGGATCAATTAAAGAAAGAGGATAAAATAGGAAATATGAGGGAACCTAGTATGGATAAAAAAGGTAGGGATGAGAATAAGTAGGACTAGGACGGAAATGCTTTTTGCTTCTATTGTACCAAAAACAAACCCTGTAGGAAGAGATACTAACAAGTACTTGGCCGCGAAGTGTACCACACCTGTACCTCCTCCATGACCCGAGGGCCTTGTCGCAACTTGCTTCAACTGTAAACACCCGGTAATTTGGCGAAGGTTGTAGAGGCGTACCGAGGAATGTGAATCCTGTCAATGCTAGAAACCCAACGTGTTTAGGGCAAGTTAGATGATGTAGTACCCGCCCATATCAGTTCAGCTCTAAGTCCTAGATTATAGGGCCTCAAGGGACAGAAAGGAAATTATCCAAACCAAGTGAGCGTGCTACTATTAACGGGCTCCACAGGCATAAGGCATGTCATTTGGGACGATCATCGAAGCACGCCAGGATCTCCAAAACATTCAGCGTAACGTACTATTACCTTGAACAATCATTTTCCACTGACCTTATATGACACACTGTGAGTACGCCGACTATAGTTGATTGTGTTTACCCTACTAACTTTTATACCGCTGTTAGGCATAGAGCCAGCTCACATCAGGTTTTAGAATATGAATTGAGATAGCTAGAGGGCAGCTAGTAGAGATTGTAAGAATATTAAGGGATGCACAACTAAAAATCTGAGGTTTATGTCATTGACAACACTCACTTTTGATATACCTTTTGGTCTTAAAGGAGTTTGATGGGAAAGAATCGTTATGGATGTGTTGTCTAAGCATAAAGCTGAAATAAAATTTGTCATGAGAACAGTAGTGAGGATACCACTACTGGGACTGGCAATGTGCTATACTAAATTATTAGAGAGAAAACCGAAAGAAAAGACAAGCGGCAACTAAAGAGGTGCTAAGGCCTAAAGAGCAAGAATAAAAAGAAGAATAGTAAGTGAGACCTATCGATTTCGAGGTATAATCCCCAAGCGTGAACCTAGATCTAATTGTCCGCCTATTTAAGGATATTCAGTTCTTTCGAATTAGATTAATATCCTGAAGCAACGTTGGTACGCCACAAGTCCCCCTATCTTTCATGGCACCTTCTGAATTAGGGAGTTGTCAGGACAACTCAAGGAACTCCAAGACAAAGGTTTCATTACCATGTTCGTCGCCTTGGGGAGCGCCGATGTTGCTCGTTAAGAAAAAAGATAGTTCTTTTAGGATGTGCATTGATTATAGGGAATTGAACAAGTTGACAGTAAAGAATCGTTATCGCTTTTCTAGGATTGATGATCTATTTGACCAACTGCAAGGGTCGCAGTTTTTCTCAAAGATAGATCTTAGGTCTGGATACCATCAGTTGAGAGTGCATGAGGATGACATTCCAAAGACTGCGTTTAGAACTCGTATTGACATTTCGAGTTTACAGTAATGCCCTTTGGTTTGACTAACGCACCGGTGGTATTCCATACAACCCTAGCATGAATAGGAGTTAGTAGGACTTATCTTGATAAGTTTTGTGGAATAATTTGTTCAATAAGAACGAAAATATCTTAATACTTACTCTCTAAAGACTTAGGAGGAGCATGTAGAAACACTTAAGGTTAGTCATGGAACACTCTCAACGAAGGAGAAACTTAATGCTAAAGATTCTAATCTAAGTGCGAATTCTGCTTAAAGAAGTACATTTCTTGGACATGTATAAAATGGTAAATGGGGATTCATGTAGACCCTAGTAAGATTGAAGCTGTTAAGAATTGGAAAGCCCCTAGAACTCCGTTTGAGGTTCGTTCGTTCTTAGGATTGGCTGGATATTACCGTAGGTTCATTGAGAACTTTTCTAAGATAGCTAAGTCTCTTACTATCTTGACTCAGAAGTGTAAGACTTTTGATTGGGGTGAGGAAGAGGAACTGGCATTTCAAACCTTGAAGGATAAGTTGTGTAATACGCCTATTCTAGCTCTCCCCGATGGACCAAAAGACTTTATGGTATATTGCGATGCGTCCGGGATAGGACTATGCTGTGTGTTAATGCAAAGAGGTAAGGTGATCGCCTATGCGTTTAGGCAATTGAAAATTCATGAGAAGAATTATATGACCCATGATTTAGAGTTGGGTACAGTCGTGTTTGCACTTAAGGTCTGGAGACATTATCTGTATGGTAAAAAGAGTGTCATCTATACAGATCATAAGAGTTTTCAGCATATCTTTAGTCAGAAAGAGTTTAATATGAGACAGCGTCGCTGGATAGATTTGTTTAGTGATTATGACTGTGAGATTTGCTACCATCCTGGTAAGGCAAATGTGGTGGCTGATGCCCTAAGTAGGAAGGAAAAAGTAAAGCCCAAGAGAGTTAAAGCTATGAATATGATACTTCCAGAATCGAAAGTATCAAGATTTGCGATAACAGATGGCTTAGAAGGAGGCTGTGGGGATGAGTCTGAAGGATTGCAGAAAGGTTTTGGATGATATGATAGAACCAAGAATGATGGTACTTTATATCTACCTGATCGAATATGGGTACCCTTTGAAGGGTGAGGTAAGAACCCTGATAATGGATGAAGCCCATAAGTTGAAGTACTCTGCACACCCAGGAGATGATAAGATGTATTACGATTTAAGAGATATGTATTGGTGGTCTGGAATGAAAAATTAAAGGACATTGTTGAGTATGTTAGTAAATGTTTGACTTGTTTAAAGGTTAAGGTTAAGCATCAAAGGCTATCTGGCTTGCTCTAGCAACTTGAGATCCTCGTATAGAAATGGGAAGGAATAGCTATGGATTTTATGACAAAGTTACCTAGGACTAGTAGTGGGCATGACATAATTTGGGTTATTGTGGACCGGTTGACTAAGTCTACTCATTTTCTACCTATGCGTGAGGATTATAAGATAGATAGATTGGCTAGATTGTATTTGAATGAGATAGTTGCTAGACATGGTGTGCCGATCTCGATCATATCGGATCGTGATTGTCGTTTCACATCAAGGTTTTGGCAGTCAGTTGCTAAAAGGTATATAAAACTCGTTTAGACAGAGTAACGCTTATCAACCCTCTGACGCGATGGTCAGAGTGAGGAACGATCAGACCTTTGAGATAAGACATGCTTAGTAGCGACCAGCGTCTTGGGACTTCAAGGAAGTAGGGATGTACATAGTATCCGTTGGTCCAGTTTTTGTATATCAATAGTTTCATTCCTAGTGTGAGATGTGCTCCCGTATGAGGCTGATGTATGGTAGAAAGTGTCCTTCAGCCAATTATGTGGGTTAAAGTTGGAGAAGGTCATTAATAGAACCTGAGTTTAGTCAAGAGACTAGTAAAAGATCGCGCAGATTAATGGATAGAAGTAAGCTGTCGTGATCAACAAAAAAGTTATGCAAATAAGAGGAGGAAGCCTCGAGAGTTTAGAGTGTAGGTGACTAAGTCCTGCTCAAGTGTCACCATGGAAGGTGAGGTACGCTTAGAAAGAAAGGGAAACCAACCACCTAAATCTGTTGGACCTTTGTGATCACTTAGAAGTAGTTATGTGGCCTATGAATTAGACTTACATGAGGTATTGATGGTGTTCATGACATGTTCCAACGTGTCGAACCTTAAGAAGTTTTGGCTGCTCCAACACAGCAAGTACCTTTGGATATATTCGAAGTTGGATGATATGTGAATTTGTGGAAGAGCCTGTGAAAAGTTGAAAGAGTGTTTAAGCAAGCGGAGCGTAGTAGGAAATTGCCCATCGTCAATGTTCGTGGAAATTCGAAACATGGTCCTAAATTATACTGTCGAAATTTTGGGGCCGAAATCTTGTAGGGGGGGTAGAATAACACTTGCCCTTTTTGTGTTCTGATATTTTATTTATTCATAGACTATTTGACATTGTTAGTTTATTCAAATTTATACGTGTTGACGGTGGTGAGTTTTGTTAGAATTGTTGGTAATTATGGTTTTGTGTGAATAATATACCTTTTTAGGAGGTTATATTATGTTATTTGTATTCCGGGGGGTAGTTGAACCGTGAATTGTGAGAAACGCCGAAAACGAGTCCTAACACGTCCGTTATTGTCCAAATGAGTTTTGAAGGGTTATAAAGTGTAAAATGTCATGGTAAAAACTCTAGTTTAACGAAAAAGTATTTTTTAAGTAATAAAAATGCCAATTAACTTTGGAAAAAATTTACGATCAAGTTTTACGACGAGTATTTAATTGATCCCCACACGAAAGAAAGCACCTCGACCAGCCACCATAGGATGCCATAAACCGGTCATGTCAAGCTTAAGCGAGGGGACAAGGAGTGCTTAATTTCTTGAGCTAATAATGTTCTCGCAGGTGATGTAACCACTTATGCCGATTTCACTAGACATTCCACCTCATATAATTGCAATTATCCAAAAAATATAAAACACACACATAGCGGTGTGTGTGTGTTCGTCCGCCACCATCCAACCATTAACCACCATAATATAATATCACTTACCTATCAGTATGATCAAGAACGTGACAATTCCGGGTTGATACAAGTATATTGGAGACGTCTAATTCCATTAAACAACGTTTGGGGTGTCCGGAGTCGTGTCGAGAAATCTCTACATTTTCTAAAAGATTTCTTGTTATGTTTTCAAATTAAATTTCAGGTTGCGTCCCTATAGAGCTTCCTTCTCATACTTGATGCATATATGCAAGTTGTACAACAGTTTAGAGCGATTAAACGACAAATCGACTTTTTTAACAACCGTAAAGCGGACTAAAAAGGGGTGTCTGTGGCTTGCGTCGGATATCAAGAAGAAATAAAAGGGTTTAGAGAGCGTAGTTTTTGATGTTGTCGAGTCGTGATCTGGTTCAAAAAACCAATCATCCCTCAGATAAGATCAGCCTTATTTTGTATAATAGCATGTATAGCTTATCTATTCTTAGTAAGAGTCTATCTCTTCCGATGCAATCCCTTACGTAGTTACACGCGCCAATAACTTCGATGAGGCGACTCCGCGCAAGCACAGTCGGCTTTATTCTTTGAAAAACCAAGGACATGTTTTTTTGATTAGTTTAACCGTGCAATGGCGTATGTCGTGGACTATTTTTTATAAGCTATGGTAGGAACACAAAATGCGCTACGTGTATGTCGTTAGGCACTATATTTTATAGCTCTTATGGTCTAAGTAACCAATGCGATATCCACGTAGCTTACTAGCTATTTTTCAAGCTTAATATATTATTGTGGAGCTTATGGCACTTACACACACTACTTACGCCCACATCACCTATTTAATGCCATGCGCTTACAAATGGTGTAAGGGTCTTATTCGTAGTCCCCCCCAGTCCCCTCCCCACGGTATGTATTAATTCCACTTATTCTATATGAGCTATGTATATAAAACGGACCTTGGTTTTCACAGTACTGGATCCTTATGTTTTGGACGTTATAAATATCTTAAAGACCCTTATTGGGTTTTAAGCCCAATAAGCGATATTTAAGTCGTTATAAAGAGTTTGACGGAACTTTTTTGAAAGCGAATGTATTTACCAAGTGGTATGTAAACGATATATTGGGGAAAATGTTTTAGTAAAACGTTAAAGATCGATATTTTGGAACATTTTGTCCGAACAAGTCGAAGAGTTTTGAAAAATGTTTGAAATAAAAAAAAATAAAGGTTAAAAACAACCTTGAAAAACATTATATAACGTACGGGTCATGTAAAATTCGTAAAAAAGTTTATACATATAAATTTTTACCTAAAAAACACAATGTAAGCTTTAAATAATAACATAATTAATTTAATTATTTTTTATTTATTAATAAATCACAAAAAGACAAAAATAATAATTTTCTATCTAAACTTCTCAATATATGTTTATTAAGAAAAACGTTCCATTTTCAACCCTATCATGGTTAATTTCGCGGTGACTAAGGTTACCGAATGGACTTATCGAGATACATTTATAATTATTAATTATAAATATTTACTTATATTACTTATCTATTTTCTTTAAATAGTATAAGTATGGATTTATTGAGCGAAAGGATTGATATGATTGTTGGGATATGTCGTCAACCATCACACTACTAAATTGTTATGGGTACTTGAAACTGCTTCTACAAACTTAAAATCGTCTCAACGTTGAAGACTGTTTTGCGGAAGTGCGAATATTAAAATAGGACATCTAACAACTTTGGACTAGGTCGTGTGCGAACGTCGTCATGCCATTTTCCTATGTGATTTGCATTGGTGCTAAAGACTTCTTGAGTGAGTTCCTCTAAAGAGCCATTATGCTTCTACATGGACTGCGTTTTCCGCAGTGTGCGCGGAAAATGATACTCCCAAAAAATGTGAGTTTTGAACTCGTTGTTGCAGAAATGAACTGAGTGAAATGCGTTCAGTTTTCTTGGGACAATCGATGTAAGTATCCTTTATCACGTACTGAATGAATATAATAAGATGTTGCATGATTGTTTGGATCGAAAAGGTACACACTATCCCATCTATTTGATATGATTATTTGGATAGGATGGGTACGCTACCTCATATCGATATGTGAGAGTCTAGTTATTGAAGCTCGATGGGTACGCCTACCCGGTATGTGTGAGGTTCTGCTCTAATTTTAGTGCTTCCAGCTGTAGCTACCCCTTTCAAGGTGCGAAGTGACACGTATGAATGTGCGATATGTGATCTTAGCGGTGATTATCTACTAGCGGAGTGTTACATGACAAGCGGGGATGCTATGTCATGGTTGATTTGCATATATATTCACTGCTAATTGCACCTATTGTCACGTTTTGAGATATACACAACTTTTGGGTTTAAGGTCAAACCTACAATTCACCAACATTATTGTTGACGTTTTCCGAGTATCATTTTCAGGTGAAGTGAAAGAGGAATAAGTTGGTGTTATGTGATAGCAGACTTAGAAGTATCCCGAGTGGATTTTCATTGTGAAGTCTTGCTTGTTTATTTTAACTTGTATTTGGAAAGATTTTATGAGGTGTTTAAGTGTGGATTTGGACACCTGTGAGGGCTATTTGAATTGTTAAAGTTTTTCGGGATGGATTGTGATTGGGACTCACGTCGAGTGTTTTTCGAGGTTGATGGCCTTCGTCAACACTTGAAAAATTATGGCATTATAGTGCCTTTCTCTATTTTGTATCTTGTGTTATGATTGATCATAATGTTGCATCCTGAGTTTCCTTCGCCATTGTCGGGGTTGTCGACATTTAAATAATCATCACGACGCATTAGACATCTCCTCATTAAATTTTACAGGATACCATCAATCTTTTAATAATATATAAGATAAGATATAATAGCTCTTCAGCTACTCAATGTTGTTTAAGAAACCAAGAGTGCTGTTGGTTTTAAGTTACCTAAAATTAGCTACATATAAGTTCTCATAATAGCAGTGATTCGTCTGAGCAAAAATTTATATATGCAATATTTTTTTTTAAGTAACCTATAGTTTCGACATTAACCCACCAACCCAAGTATATATACGGGTTAAATGGGTCAGGTTTGGGTTATGTGTAAACATGTTAGGGTTGACATAGTTGACCCGATTATTTAAATGGGTCAGGTTCAGGTTGGGGTTTTATGACCCGCCAACCTGTCAACCCGAACCGATCAACACGAACCCGACCCGAATTGCCACCCCTAGTTACAGTGTATTTTATTCTGAAACATCATCCGGCTCCTTAAAGCGAGCATACATGAGTTATCTAAACATAAAATCAATCTATTAAGTTGAATATTTGAATTGTTTTTATATGTGTAATATACAAGTAAAATTTAATTACCATATTGATCGAAGGCTGATATTTTTATAGGGATAGGATATAAAGACCCCTTTTAAAAAGTCATTTGTTCCCCCTAACCCCCTTCTCTATGTTCTTTTTAATAATTTTGTTTATATTATAAAACTTTGAAACAAAAAATACGAAACAAAATATATAAAGTTTAACAAGTCAAAAATATTAAACTATCAAAAAAATACACAGCAAAAATTAATAAAAAAATTGTGTTGTACAGTAAACACAATAGACAAAAAGGTATAAAAGACACAAAACATATGTAATTTTTGTGACCAATAGTAGTACACATTTTTATATAGGGGTAGGTTATAAGTACCCCCTAAAACACCATATGTACCCCTCCTGTTTTTTGCGTTTTTTTATGTTTTTAATTTTTTTTAAAATTTTTATAATTTTGGTTATATCATAAAACTGTGGAAGGGAAAGTGCGGAACGTTAAATATAAAGTTTAGCAAGTCAAAAGTATTAAAATGACAAAAAATACGCAACAGAAACAGATAAAAAAGCTGCGTTGCACTGTAAACTGGGAGCCAAAAAAACATGTTTTGTACCTTTTTGTATTTTTTTTGTACTTTTTGACGGGCCATAAGTAATATCAATAGTAGCACCCTTTTATATAAGCAAAAATTACATAAATGGCCCGTTGGGAATCGTGATATCCTGCAGAGACCCGATATAATTTTTTTTTCGAAAATAACCCAGAAGATCGCGCCCATTGGTAGCGATTTAGTCGAGGTACATGTGTCGGCCTCCTAAAATAACTTTGGGAATAACGCAGGTGAAGTCTGAACCCTAATTTTTTTTAAAATGAAGATCGCGCTTGGTCTATAGCAATTTCAAAAAAAAATTATCAGGCGGGGTCCACATCGTGTCAGCGAGTGTGTCAGTCATTAAATGTAAATCGCGCCTAGAATATACCGATTTCCTCTTTTTTACTGTTTGTATTTTAATAAGCACAGTAACATACAGTATGAAATGATTTATCGCTGCCATGAAATGATTTATCACTGCCAAGTGTAGTAATGTTTTGTTATTTTCTAAAATAAGAATCTGATAATGCATATAAATGAGAAGTGATATACTAGATACAATGTGCCTATCTTTGTTTCAAAAAATAAGTAGTTCTGATTTGAAGTAGTTCTTATAATATTTGATTTAGTTTGAAGCCTGTGTTGTGGATTGTTGCAGTTTGTGGTGATTTTGAGGTGGTGTTGTTGGTGACTTCGTGTTTTACTTCTTTTTTATAAGATGGATTTAACCGGTTATGAGGTATAATATTAATATTTTTAATTACCCAATATTATATTTTTGGATTTTTGTATGTGTTGTAATTATTTATGTATTTGTTAATTTAGGTACCCCGTGTTCTTGTTACTTGTAGAAGTAAGTTAAGACTACTTAAAATAGTTAAAGAAAAAATTACTGGGACTAGACGGGAAGAACTATTTCGGCAATCTTGTTTTGGTTGGGTATTAGATCAAAATGATTTTACAGAGAATTGTATTTTAATATATTTCATGTTAGGTCAGCAACTTGAGGTAGAAGGTGAATGAAATGAAAAAGTCCATTTGTATTACTATATAACTGATAATTTTAGAATACAATTTGGGAGAGAGAAATTTTGCCTGGTTACTGGTTTAAGGTTTGGGGTCGAGAATTTGGCTGACTATGACGACGTAGAGTCGCGTATTCCTTTTAGGAGACGTGTGTTCCGTCAAATTTAGATGGGGAACCTATTTCAGGCAATATGGTATTTAAAATCATTGATGACGAGTTGTTCGATAGATTACACGACGATGATGCTGTTAGCCTTTGTTGTCTAGGTATCTTGCAGCTTGTTTTATTAGGTGTGGAGGGTAAACGTAGGATCCCTGACTGGTTGTTAAGGTTAGCAAATGACAGAGTAGGTTGGGACAACTATCCTTGGGGTTCGTATGTGTGGCCGACATTGTACTCCCAACTGAAGAATGCAAACGTTAGACGTTGGCCGAAATTATATGCCACTCAGCCTACAAGTAAAATTGATAAGAAAACATATTCGATCTTTGGATATACTTGGGCATTCAAGGTATGTCATAATTTAGTTTATAATATTTAATTGGGCATTTAAGTTACATGTATAACGTAAAATAATTAAAGCAATGTATTTTTTGTAGACTTGGATTTTGGAGTCTTTTCGAGTAACGGCGACTAGATATTATAATCGTTACAATCGGTATCCTAGAGTTGCTGCTCGAAAAAAAGGGAAAGTTTATGGGAAGCATGGTTGATGGTTTTTTTCATGTGAGTTTCATCTAATTTTATAGTTTATTAAGTTGATTATGTTATATAATTCATAATTAATTTCCTTTTTTCATTTTAAGGGAAATCTGCCATCTGAAATATTGACACCAGACGAGACCGAGGCTCGATCGGACTGGTGAATTTCTAGTAGGGCATACTTTGACGGCCGTATTGGTCAAGCTGGATGAGTACCTCGTCATGTCAACCGTCAAAATATGTATGAAATTCCCTCAGAATTGTATCGACAATTCGAGGAACAAAAAATAGACCTTGAAAATCAAAAAAAAAGAAATTGAAGAAATAAAAAGAAACGAAGCTAAACAACGAGAAACGTATGAAAAAGTGCGTAAATTTATGGAGGATGTGAATGTTGAGCAGGTGCGACCATCAAATAAAAAACCGATAATTGTGAGCCAACATTATGGGATAAGCGATTTTAGTGAATTCCCAAGCATGCAGGTATAAATTTTGTGCATTTAATTTAAGGAAAAATAAGTAAATAATTTTTGTGCATTTTATGGGTGTCCACAGGGTGGTCCCTCATCATTTCAGACACATCCAAACAGCAGCTCCTTCTTCAATATCGGTACGCCAACGCATTGGCATACACCACGACCGTCGCAACATGGTTCATCAAATAGGCAAACGCAGATGCCGGCTCAACCTGGTCTATCAAATTGGCAAAGCCAGATGCCGGCGCAGTCGGCCACTCCTTATTGGCAACCCGCTTTCCCTTCGCATCCTGGTACTTATAATTGGCAAAGTCTGATCCCATCTCATATGGGTAATCCAAATTTACAACCCTCTATTGAGAGGCACCATGATGCTGCTGGCTTATTTAACCAGGTAATGCTAAATTTATATACGAATATGATTATACGATATTAAGCATCCTGAAGTAATAAATGTTTATTAATTGCTGTTTTTTAGTATATATTGAATCGAGGAAAAAGGGAACCACGTCCTAGCTTTTATAAATGGACTCCATACATGGAACAACCTGCTACTACTGTTATACCCAAACAACGTGTTAAAAAAAATAAGAATAATGTCAAGAAGCCTAATTTATCACCTTTGAATCTTAGGAGTGCGTTTGATGATGAAAATGAAGGAGGCGATGACGTTATTTATTTGGGTGGCCAATTCACTGGTAATTACCTAGTGTACGAAAACATGGACCCTGAGAAGGTAATTGCTAGTCTTGTATATAAATTAATAAATAAACGAAAGAAAGTATGTGCATTGATATTGCTTATTAACTTGATTTTGTAGGTGAAACGAGAAAATTATGTTAATTACACATATTTCTTAAATAACCCCGAACATATTTACTTATATTGTGCAAGACATTACATATCGGACATAAAGAAGATTGCACCTGAATACCACGTTTGAGAAGGTTAGACTATATGAAGGGTTATTCGGTTCTAGTGACCTTTTGGCAACAACTAGTTCCACATTTGTGTGGGTCTGACATTGATTCGCGCACTCCAATGGGTTGGTTGTCCACAGAGGTAAGTTTATTAATACAAGATTAATACATGAGTTATTTATATTTTTACCCAATAACATCTATTTATTTTGTTACTTTGTTTCTAATCAACACATGAACGCGTGGATGGAGCTCTTAATTAGGTTAGGAGTAGTAATGACCCGTGGACAGTGGCGTATACAAACACAATAAGTGTACATCCGGAAAATCAACGTTTTCTAATAGAGACGGACCAACACACTATCGGAACACTGGATGGGTCAACGCGTCCTTATCCAGCATGGAGTGTTGTTAATTGGGTACTTATTTCGTTACAAATTGCATAAAAGTGTACTAAACTTATACTCAATTTTAATTTAATGTACTCAACTTTTTTTTTCTCAATTTAATGTACCCAACTTTTTTTTGGTTGCAAATGAAGACAATTAAGATGTTACCAGGTCACCATCAAGTTACATTTTCTCCAACATGATTTTCCGGAAACCTAGCATTTAGACGACCCACCACCACCACCTCCAAATCGATCACTACTGGCACCACCCAAAGCAATTTTGACCGATTTCGTCCGTTTTCGACCGTTTTCGGCCGTTTTCGTTCGATTTTGACCGTTTTCGACCGATTTCCCTCGATTTTGACCATTTTTTATCGTTTTCGACCGAATTTTACCGATTTCCATTGATTTCCATCGATTTCGAATGTGTACGACCGGTTTTGACCATTTTCGGCCGATTTCGACCGTTTTCGTACATCTTCGACCGATTTTGTCCATTTTCTTACTTTTTCTTACCACTTTGTACGTTTTCTTACGATTTTCTAAGTTTTTGCTCGTTTTTGTTCATTTTGTACGTTTTTCTACGCTTAAATACGTTTTTGAACGTTTTTAAAAGTTTTATCCGTTTTTATACGTTTTGGTACTTTTTATAAGAATGTAAAAAGCGTATGAAGACGTATAAAATCGTACAAAATGTACGAAAACGAACGCCGCCTAGGAAACAAAGAAAACGTAGAAGGATGTAAACGAACAAATCGTACAAAAATGGACGAAAACGTACAAAAATATTTCACAATGTTTAAAAACGGACGAAAACGTTCAAACAAGCTTGACAACGTAGGAAAACAAATAAAAGCTGTCAAAAACGCACGAAAACGGATAAAATCGATCAAAAAGGTTCCAAAACGGTTGAAATGATCGAAAACGTACGTAAAGGTTCAAAAACGGTCGAAAATGATGGAAATCGATCAAAATCGGTGTAAATTAGTTGAAATCGGTCGAAAACGGTCCAAATCGGTCAAAATCTGTCGAAAACGGTCAAAATCGATCAAAATCTGTCAAAACGGTTAAAATCGATCGAAAACAAAATCGGTCGAAAACGTTCAAAAACAGTCAAAATCTGTTGAAAACGGTCGAAATTGGTCAAAATTTGTCGAAATCGGTCGAAAACGGACAAAATCCGTCGAAAACGGACAGAATCGTTTAAAAACGGTCGAAATCGGTCAAAAATGGTGGTGGTTGTGGCTTGCCGAAGGCGGTAGTGGTGGAGGTCGCCAGCTGGAAAATCATGTTGGAGAAGAAGGTAACTTGATGGTGACCTGGTAACCTCCTAATTGTCTTCATTTGCAACCAAAAAAAAGTTGGGTACATTAAATTGAGAAAAAAAAAAGTTTAGTACATTAAATTAAAATTGAGTATAAGTTTAGTACACTTTTATGCGATTTGCCCTACAATTTATGTATGATTAGTATTTAATAAGTTATTTAGGTTGACATAATATATTTGTAGGTGTTTCTGCCCATACATGTTGGAGGAAATCATTGGGTTACGGGTGTAATAGACTTACCCAATTCTCATGTTTATGTGTTCGACTCCCTGCCTAATAAGGGAAGAAGGATGTTGTTATTTAACCAAATTCAACGTTGGACACCTGTGCTTAATGACATTTTGCAAGGGCGTGGTTGTTTCAATCAAACTAGAGGACCCTATAATTTCCAATTTTCATACAATGATGGTTTGGGTATACGTGTCCCTCTACAAACCAACTACTCAGACTGTGGAGTCATCACATGTTGGTTAATCTTCTGTTTGTGTTAAAAAAGAAGTCCAATAGTGAACGGTGATCCTCAAGAGTTTTGGGAGACAATTAGAAATAGCATGTGTCAATATTTTTATCTGTCTAGGTGTGAGGATACTAGAGATTGTGGTTATGATTAGTTTTTATTTTGAATATTTTGTATGTTGAAAGTCTAACCTTTTGTGTGAAATAATATTGTATATCACTTTGATAAACCAATAATAAGTAGACATTGCATTAAAAAAACATTACAATCGATGATAATTGTTGTAATACAACTTGATTAAAAAAACATAAACGGACATAATAATGATAAGATTAAGCAGTGCCACTTCCAAGAACGGTATCTTTACGGAAAACTTCAACCACATTTCTCATTGTAATGTTTAGGTAATGCTCTGATGGTTTAGGAGTAAAAACAGAGACATTTTTTAGTATCATAGCAGCTCCTACAATAATATCCTTTCCATAACCATCCTCACCAATGACTTTGTGATGTATTGTTCCAGGTATTGTACCTGATAAATCTTTCAAAGTCACATTTAGATCGCCAAGAATATTTAGAGAACAAGACTTTACTATTGCAACAATGTGGTCAAGTTTTCCCTTTATCAGAAAGTTGTCGATGTCTCCCAAACATCCAGTTACAGTGCCACCAAATGCAATCACATAGTTAGTGGCGCTAACCCACGCCCCACTGTTGAAATCATCATCCTCACCCAGATCCTCAATTATTTTTTGCATATATTTTTGTGTTGACATTAAAGCCTCATCCGAATCAAGAATAAAAACCTTTTCTTTAAGCAGCATGGCTTTTTGAACAATACCCGCAGGAACGGGTATTATCCTAACTAGATTTGAGGTTGAGGGATATGGTTCAGCACGTGTGTTACTAGATAGTTGAACAACACCCGCAGGACCAGGTATTGCCTGAACAGGATTTTGGATTAAGGTAGATGATTCAACATGTGTACTATTTGAGGAACGCAAAGAAGATGTTAAATGTAGATCGGAATCATCTATATCAAGACCGAATTCCCATGGATCAGTTTTGTTATTGAAATTATCATCCGTTAGAGATAGTACTGCTAACAAGTTGTGTGATAAAATGATGAGATGGTGAGTAGGTTTATATATTAGACAATTCAATGATGATATATAAACATTGAGTTGACAAGTCCTTGACAATGGTTAAATCACTATGAATTTGACGCGATTTAGCACATGATTGTTACTATTCACTAACAGATTAGACAATTCAATGATAAGATATAGACATTGAGTTGATTAGTCCTTAACAATGGTTAAATCACAATGAATTTGACGCGATTTAGTAAATTATTTTGATAATTTTTTAGCTGTTTTTAAACATATAAATAGACATTCAAATATAAACAATTCAAACACAAACCTTTTTTATATATATCATTTAACCAAAAAACTAAATGGGGTGTTCGGTTCCACATTCTTATGATCAAATCAAGGCTATGGTTAAAAAACAAATTGAGGAGGATCGAGTTCGTCAGTTAGCGATGATGAACTTAGCTCACCAATTTAATGAGGCAAGTATAGCTAAAGATGAATTGCGGAAAGCATACGAGGAATGCATAGACATTCCACAGGAGCAGCGTGCTGTGATTGAAAATTTTCTAAAAATAGAATCTGAATTAGACTACTAGATGAACAGATATTTGTTGTGGAATGGGGCAAAATTGGGAAAACAAATCACTGCACGGACACGCAAAAGCTTCATGTGGCACCATCATCACCATAATTGAGTTATGTATTATTTGTTCTTGTGGTAAGGGTGTGTGTGTTTGGTTTGTTATTTTTGGAGGATACTACATGCTTTTATAGTAACGATATGGTTTTTGCTGTTCTTTTTTGTGAATAGTTATGGGTGAGTTTATTTTTTTTACAAAAATCAAAATTATTAAATAAAAATAAAATAAATACAGGAACAATATTGAAAGACAACTCGATTCACAAAATTAAATACTTATATTACAATAACATTTCACGTTAAAGTTATAAAACATTAAGAAGAATTAGTGATTCTTTGTATGGTCCAATGAAGAATGATCCACCATCACCTTCGATACCGACATTATGAAATTGTTGTGACGGACGGTCATAAACTTGTAACGTGTGAATCATTTCTTGGCCGCTAAAAACTTCAACAATTGGATCATCCTACATAGTAAATCCAAGTAATTTTGAAATATTTTGAGATGGAATGACAAATAGCACTCTCCAAGATGTTACAACAGCAGCTCCGACTTCTAACAACCATGCACATAGCCTGGAGAAATACTTGGAGTAGATGAAGCTCCTGGAGAATTGATTAGTAGACGGACTCGTTCTTCTTTCCATAAAAAAATTCACATATTACGATTAGAAATGGGAGACGGGTCCAAAAAGTAAATACCAAATTTTAGTACCAGTGTGCTTAATCGCTTACTCTCCAGCAATATTTACCATATCATTCCTTACTGCACTTCTTTGTGATTTTCACACAGTTTCGATGGCTCACTCGCATAAACACCAGGTGTCTCACAAGTCCAACCCGCTATGGCTGCAAACACAAATGTGCACTGGCCCACCATAGTGCGGGTCAGATTGACATGTCATGGAGGGTCAGATAGGCTAACAATTAATGAAAAAGATATGTGCACCATGGCTGCAACTGTGCTAAGTTGTCCCGCCAAGATGCGAATAATCTTAGTTCTGTCGAAGCAGTGTATACTCATTACAGTCACCACATGAAAGGATACCAAACACATATAATATAAAGGGTCAGTTCAATAAGCGTGGCAGCAATCACATAATGTTGCTATGCCTACATATTCAAATTTATTTCACGTTAAAGTTATTAAACATTAAGAAGAATTAGTGATTCTTTGTATGGTCCAATGAAGAATGATCCACCATCACCTTCGATACCGACATTATGAAATTGTTGTGACGGACGGTCATAAACTTGTAACGTGTGAATCATTTCTTGGCCGCTAAAAACTTCAACAATTGGATCATCCTCCATAGTAAATCCAAGTAATTTTGCAATATTTTGAGATGGAATGACAAATAGCACTCTCCAAGATGTTACAACAGCAGCTCCGACTTCTAACAACCATGCACATATATATCGGTTTTCATCATGAATGAGGTTTCCTGAAATTACAAGAGAGTTTCCTAGGTTGGAAATATAGAATGGAATTGGAAGTGAGTTCCTTACCTGAGTAGGTATGTCTAAAACATGAAATTGGTGGTTAATCAAATCGAAAGAAAGAAGCATATAGAGTTCATAAGAAGAACCATCATCATTAAAAAAACTTTTAGAACAACCCCAGAAGATACAACTACTTGCAACTGCTACTCCACACGATCGTTTTATTGTTATATCGAGACGAGGCAAACGGTCATTCCCAAGCACGGTCCATGTATCCGAGTTCAAAGTATACATTAACACATGCAATGGCCCGTCTCCGTATAACCAACTAGAAATATTAAGTATTGTTGGGTCTAACGTGTCAGGATGGACACCGAAACCCCAAACAATTTTTTCAAGTGCTGGCCTATTGGGCATGAAAGGGACTTCAATTCCATAAAATTTTCTTAAACATGGGTTCCAAAGAATCGCCCCTACATTACAACCAAATGAAAAACACCATACACCCTCAGAAGTGGTAATTGGTGTTAGATTTGTTTGTGGAAAATTTGTATTTAGCAAACTTAAGGACATGTGTCCATCTGCAGAACACATAAAATGTTCGTTACCCACATTAAACTTTAAAGTAAAACAACACGTTTGACTTTGACGAGAACCGTATTCACGACCGAAGATATCACTATCTATTGTATACTTCCATGATTTTGACACCATACGGAACTTGAGTAAACTCTTAGCAGATAATTTTTTCATGATTTTGATTTGGATATCAAAGGGTATGTAGTCGGACATTGTAAACAAATCAGGGACAAAATATTAGAGGAGTGTGTTGTTGAAAATAGGAGTGTGTGAATTGAGTATCAACATAAGGTATATATAGAGGAACAATAATAAAAGCAAAGATGTTTATACACGTGTTTACATGATATGCAAATACTAAACATGCAAATACTTTAAATCTAGTAATAAAAAAAGACTTACACGGTTAAAAAATAAAATGCATACAATAATAACATTAACGACAAAACCTAAATTATTATTTCCATGCTTTGTTCATTAACAAGCATTAGTGATTCTTTGTATTGGCCAATAAAAAATGAGCCATGGTTTGCTTCGACACCAACGTCTTGAAAACTTTCATAGCTTCGATTGAACACTTGTAGTGAATGATGAAATTGTTGGAGGAACGAAGCTTCAACTATTGGTTCCTTATCTTTAGTAAATCCAATTAATTTTAGCTCATGTTGTGCTGGGTATGGAATGGTGAATAGTAGTCTGTACGATGAAACTTCAGCATCATCAACTTCTATCTCCCATGCATATATAAAACGGAAGTCACCAAAATTAAAACTGCCAGATATTATGATAGAGTCTTCAAGTTGCGAAATAAAGTATGGAGGTAAAAATTCCCCGACTAACATCTGTTCTGGCATGTTTATAACCTGAAATTGGTGACTAATCAAATCAAATGAAACTAACATGTAAATTTTGTATGAAATACCATCATCACTATAAAACTTCTCTGAACCAACCCAGAAATTTTTACCACCAACAACTGCTTGACCTGAATGTTTAATTCTTATAGATTCACATGGAAAACAGTAACTCTCAAGTTTATACCAAGTTATCGAGCTTAATGTAAACACTGACACATACCATGGACCTTGACCATAATAGGGATAATTTATCTTTAAAATTGTTGGGTCTAGTGTGACAAGATGGACACCAAAACCGAATAACATTTTGGGTGAGTCAGGTTCAAACGTGTAATTAGGGACTAATATACGGACCGATTTTTTAATTGATGGGTTCCAAATAAATAGCATTGAGTTTTCCCCATATGAAAAACACCATACACCTTCAGATGTGGCAACTGGTTTAAGAGAGAAAAAAAATTAAATTAGAAACTACAGGTGACAGTGCTAAATTATCATCTAACGAGCATATAAAACCTTCAACATCTTGCTTAAAGGTTAAATATAAACAATAATTATTGCTCTCATGACAACCGTATTTACAAATATTAACAAACAGTTTGGGTTACGATAAAAACTCCCCATCGTTTCTTTATATTAAGAAACCTAATTGTAGTTTTGATTCAGGTCTTGTACCATTTGCTGATGCTATACAAGAGCGGGATATGATACTCATGTATACTCATCTTAACCGACTACATGTGTACGTTTCTCGGGTGGAGCTATCCCCATTGGTCGTCGCAGAGCAGCACAAAGATGAGACAAACAAAACAGAGAATCAAGGAAAACCTTCTTGTTCAAAAAAGTTATTTGACTAGTTACTAAGAAACAATTTTTTCTAATTGTTTGTAGCATTGAATTTCCTTGTTTAAGTGTGTAACAATAATAAAATGATATATTCTGACAAGAAAGACTTATCAACTTTTGGATGTCCAACTAATATATATAGACATGTATACAACTACATATTTTCAACATTTTTATTTCAATTAACCCTTCTTACTTTCCAAAATGGTCGACGTCATCAAATACTACTTTCGAGTTCGATGTAAACCACAACGGAGAATTTAAACTCAACCTCCTAACATACCAAGATGGTTCAGTACTGAATATTCACGTTTTTCAAATGGGTTTTGAAGATATGGTTAGCTATCTAAAATGGAAAATACCAAGAGCATTCACTACTCTTTATTACATGTTGCCACCATGCTACACGTTATCAGGTATGAAACAAATTAAGAATGATTATCATACTAATGTTATGTATGACATTGCAAAAGTTGGGAAGCTACAGATTTTCGTTTCTCATACTCAAATGGATTTAAGCGCGGTGTTGATTCCAAACGATGGTTCTTTGAAAGAATAATTTGCAGGTGTCATTTCTAAAGAAACTAAAATAAAACTAGAAGAATCACTTAGCTATCTACATCAAATGGACAAAAGAAAGAAAAAAAAAGTTCGATTACTATGAATTAGTTGGTGAACTAGGTTTTATTAATAAAACAAAACATGTTACACCCTACACGCAAACCATTTTTAATTTTGTGGTTCATAATAATGGTAAATTAGTGCTCGATGACACAAATAACACGATGTACGTCAACGGTGGAACATTCAACATCAAGATTCCAAGATTGAAACTAGAAGAGCTGAAGCAATATTTTATTAATATTTTGGGTATAAAGATTCATGCTCTTTATCATAAAATACCGCACAATGGATTTTCAATAACCGTTAAACTTAGAAACAACTATGATATGCATGTCATGTTTGATATATCTTCAGCGCAGTACAAATTGGAAATTTACGTTGACCACATTGGTGTCAATTTTGTTATATCAAAATATATTTTCCCAAATGCTAGCTTGGCAGAAATGATGAACCATGTCATAACTAACTACTCAAGTGAAAATGAAGACATTATAAGGCAGGTAACACAAAATGATTACACTTTCGATCAAATGGTTGAATGGGCGGAACAAGAACACTTTGAAGACGAGGAAACCAATGTATCATTTCTAAAGACAGATCTAAGCTCGGTGCTGATTCCCAACAATGGCTATATGGAAGAACCAAAGATAGATCTAAGCTATCTACATCAAATGCAGAAACGAAAAAATATGTACTAATATTCATGTAACTGAATATGTATTAACAAAGTCTGTTCAATGTACACATTTTGTTCCTTTTTTCAATCAATTGAATAATTAAGTACCAATCTTAATAAAACAAGTCAATGACAGTTGATAAATACCAATCCATGAAAATGTCTATTATCTCTTATAAATGTACGAGATTTGTCAGCTTTTTTACTATTTCAGTCTATTGATAAAGACTGACCATACTATTTCCCCTATATCAACTATCCTATCATCTACATTAGACTTTTGTCTGTCACACACACACTTCTTCTCTCCATTTACAAACTATATGGCTTATTTGGCAAATGAAGCACGTCAAACAATTGTTTCAAAACTACAAAGGGAGATTCAAGCTGAGGAAACACTTGCACATCAGTTGTTGTGCAACTTAACTCGTTATTCAGAGGAAATGCGTATCCGTCAGGTACAAATAACAATGTTGCAAAGTATGCCTACAACTAGCCTTAATAGCTACAGATTACATGCTCTACTAATGACACTTAAAGTAGATATCTGTATAACAAACAACATACTCAGAATAAGACAACAATTGTTGAGGAGCATTTATGCAAAGCAAAACTTTATTAACAGCTACATGGCATTATAGACTATATAATGATGTTGGTAAAGATCACAAGGCCACCTATGTGTGTTGTTGTTTGTTTGTTGTATTTTTTTTAAACTGTGTTAAATAAGGTTGTCAATCTACTAGATTCTATGTGGGTTTTTTTCAATTCTATGTGATTGTTATTCATTCTGCATCAAAAAAACTACTCAATGACAATGTTATTTATCAATGAACATTTTACAATATTCATGGCATGATTTGACAACACACGTGATTTTTACTGCAACAGATAAGACAACTCACTGACAATACTGTCTATCACTTAAAATTACACTCGATTTTGGACATGATTTGACAACACACATGTTTTTTACTGCTACGGATAAGACAACTCACTGACAATACTGTCTATCACTTAAAATTACACGCAATTTTGGACATGATTTGACAACACACATGTTTTTTACTGCTAAAGATTAGACAACTCACTGACAATACTGTTTATCACTTAAAATTACACTCGATTTTGGACATGATTTGACAACACACATGTTTTTTTACTGCAACGGATTAGACAACTCAATGACAATGCGGTATATCACTTAATATTACGCGCGATTTAGGAAAATATCTGACAATTCATCAGATTCTTTTTTATATTCAATATCTATTAAGTACAAATGTAGTCAAATCATTGCTTATATATACCCACACAAATTGGGGACTCTTACTCACAACCAAATAGAAACTATCAAACAATTTATTAATTCTATCTTCTCATTTTATACCATGGCTAGTAACCTATAATAAGTTAGGTTAATTGTCCTTACGAAACTACAAGAAGCACTTAATGAAGAAGCTATTTTGGAGGAACAAATTTTAGCCTTGATGCATCACTTTGCTGATAGGTTTACAAATCGTAGGGTAGAAATTAACAATCTTATGGTATTGCACGATCACCCACTTATCGACTATGGTAAGTACGCCCTTGGATGCATGACAGGGGCGGACATGAAAAGTGTGTACACTTGAAAAGCGTTAGGGATGAGCTGCTAAGGAGCATGGAAGAAAAGCGACAATTAATGACGAACTACAGAGACATGTAAAAGCATTATTGCTTAACACCAGTTTGCTAACCATGTATGTCGTTGTTTGTTGTTGTTTTTATGTTTATCATCTAAATAATGTTGGCCATATACTTTAATAGATATCTGGTGGTTCTCATGTTGTAATGATTTTAATGACTACCGTCAATTTTAAGCTTTCAATTAAAACTTTTATATTTACTCAAATATAGCTATATAATTGTACCAAATAAAAAATATTGTTTTTTTTTTCAAAAAGGCCAAAGTTACACACCTTGCAGCATCACATCTTATACATATTAACAATATTTTTAATAAATTTAAATTCACTATGTAGAGCTCATCAACGAATACACAAATGAGCAAATACAAAAAATTAAAAACAAAAACCCTAAAAAAAATTTAAAATAAACTCAACTGACACTTTTTGCAACATCATATCTTATGCATGCTAAAACTATTTTTAAAAAAATTTACGTCACTAGGTAGAGCTCATCAAACACAACACAATTGAGGAAATAAAAATTAATTTTAAAAAAACTATTCGGTATGCAAAAACATACGAAAAGATAGACGGAATAATGTTTTTTTCAATACAAAAACTCTAAAAAAAATTCAAAACAAACTCAACTGACATTCTTTGCAACATCATATCTTATGCATACTAAAAAAATTTTAAAAAAAATTACGTCACTATGTAGAGCTCATCAAAGACAACACAATTGAGGAAATAAAAAAAAGGTTAATTGCCTAAAAATGTATTATACTTGCCACTTTTTGTCATTGTATGTAGACAACTATTTTTTTTGCCATTGTGTCGCTCAACTTTTGAATTCGTGCTATTGTGTGTATTCTGCGACTATTTCTGCATGTAAAATGACCATTTTACCCTTCAAATTTTGAAAAAAGTGAGGGTAAAATGGTCACAAAATACACACAATAGCACGAATTTAAAAGTTCAACGACACAATGCCAAAAAAAAAAGTTGTCTACATACAATGACAAAAAGTGACAAGTATAGTACATTGTTAAGCAATTAAACCATAAAAAAATATTAAAAACGAATCGGTATGCAAAAACATGCTCAAAGATAGAGAAAATAAAGATTTGGCAAAAAAAATAACCCTACAAAACCCTAAAACAGCACATATACCAATGAATAATTTAAAAAAATTACAAATTCGCTATTCTGTAGGCGCGATCATCCTACGTGGATTTTTTTTTAATTACTTAAAAATCAGCCAGAGGCCGACACGTGTCCATTTTCTAAATCGCTACCATGAGGGCGCGATCTTCAGGTTTATTTTCAAAAAAAAAAGTTGCAGGTTCATTTCAGGAGAGCTCGAATCCCAACGGGCCATTTAAGTAATTTTCCAATCCATCCATTATGAAAGTATAAAATTATGGAAAGATGGACACCTACGATTACAAGTAGCATTTCAGAATTCAGAATCTCTGTAGACATTAATGTAAAAAGAATTGAAGTAGTATTCAACTTTTACAATTGAAGTAGTAATATTCAAAGCGTACAGGGTAGCATTTGAGAATTCAGAATCCTAATTTAGAAACAATAATTGTATAACTGTAGAATATCTGTAGACATTAATGAAAAAAGATATTACATTTACTTTTTCTACCAATTGTTTTTTTTGCCAGCCAAGAATTTTTCCTCCGTGATTCGCTTTTGTAAAAGTAAAAAAAAATTACTCCGTTTACTCAAACCAAAGATATATGCAAATAACTTTTCCATTTACTATTAATTGGCCATAAACTCTTCTTCGATTAGGGGTGTTTGGCTAAGCTTATATGATGGGCTTATGAGCTTATTAGCTTATATATGTCATATAAGCCCAAACTAAGTGTTTGGCTAAGCTTATATGAGTGGGCTTATGAGCTTATATAAGAGGGTTTTGATAAGCCACAAAAGTGTGGCTTTTTTAAGTGGGTTGGGCTTATATAACATGTTATATTATAAATTACAAATTTACCCTCAATTATACTTAATCTAACATTAATATTTTTCAACCCATGTCTCTTATAGTCATTTACCACTTTAAAATAAACCAAACATTTGAAGTCATAAACTTACTAAATATAAGTTAATCCAAACACTCAACGTGGGCTTATAAGCTTACGATATATAAGTCATAAACCGCTTATATAACATAAGCTTAAGCCCAACTCATAAGCTTAGCCAAACACGCCCTTAGTTTATAGTTTTATAAAACTTGATAACAAGTGAAAAATGAGATTTTATATGACTATCCAGTCATAGTAATGTGCGCGTATTTTAGGAAACATATATATGCTACTAATTAGCGTTGTGAGAGGACATGAACATGATAACTTGCCATGTGAAAAATTCTTGGCTGAGAGCAGAAAAAGTAAATGTAAAGAGATTTTACAGTTGTACGATTACTGGAATTGTACCTGTAAGTTTTGAAATGCTACCTGTAAGTTTTGAATATTACTTGAATTGTAAAAGCTGATTTTGTATTTATTTCCTCAGATTTTGTAATGACAACTGTTCTTTGACTATGAAGTACTGTATTTTATATTACTGTATTTTTATTTTATATAACTTACACTTTGAAGATATAAAATACAAATTTATACGATCTTTTAAATAATAGACAATTGTAATGTGCTTGTTGTTGATAAGAAATTAATTAGTACAATTCATTGTAGGTGCTCAGCTTTTCATAGTTTTATACTTTTATGATGGATGGATATGTTATAAAAATTAGGAATGTGCACGATTCGATTGGGTCGGATTAAAACGCATCTGTCACAAAGAAAAAGCCTCAATTTAGTCGTGTATTCAACCGGATGTTTTGAAGAAAAAGACAAACATCAATGGCTTAAGATTTGACCGTTGGGTAACTTTATTAAAAAAAGAGTTTAAGAATGTGAAATAAACGGGTAAACGGTTTTGATTTTTCCGGTCAGGTTATCCGAGGAGGACGATCATTCTTATTTAGATATACGCGGCTTTACCGGGTTAATTCCTTGACCGTTTTCGACCCTTCCCTGACCAACCAAAATGTATACACCTAGCAAGTTTTGAACCCTTGACCTCTTGTTTGAAAGCTAAAAAAACGTTTAAATAAACATACCTTATAAATACCCCAATACTTATATACTTTTATAATATGATTGTGGATTTGCATGCGTTATATTACATAATATGATTATGAAAGACAAATAGAGCCATGGAGGAGCAACATCGTGAAAAATGATCTCGTACGAACGCTAGAAAAAACGTTACAAATCATTGCATATACACGACACGGAAACTCATCTAATCTTAGAGCCGGTTTAGTGCAACACATTTAGCTTCGAACAAATGAACGCTAATTTTTTGTTTGAATAATTAATGTAGTGTTTTTAATTATTAATGAAATTTTAATTTTAGTGTTTAAAAGAAGAAAAAAACGGATGATCATGGCCACTATTACGGCCTTTTGGTCACATAGTTAGTCTTGGAAAGAGAAACCTGAGTTGGCAGGTGTCACAGGTGACCGCGGTCACATGCGATCACCATTACATACATCGACAAAAAATTGGACCGAATAGAAAACCAATTTTTAAAGAAGACATCCGAACCGAATTAAACCGAAACCGACTGAACCGACTCGGTTCGGTTCAGTTCAATTTAAATGGTTTAGATGTGTTTTTTTGGGTTTTTAGTCCAACCCAAACTGAAACCGAAAACTGAACCGAGTAGTTGTGCATGTCCTTTAGCAGTTGTACCTGTCTTTAAGAAGATTATTAATTCGATTATGATGTCATCTATAAGCCTACTGCGTGAAGCAAAAGCAAACAAACATTGAGTATTGACTCATGGCTTCACCCCATATTATTTGTATGAGTTTGAAAATGCAACACTAGGGCCATATTTGGTAATGATGAATTTGATTATGAGGAATGATAATTTAAGGGTCCGTTTAGTTTGTCAAAGGATTTAGATTTGAATTTGAATTAGGATTAAGATTATGATTTGAATTTGGGTTTAGTGTAAGCTATAAGGAAAAAAAAATAGGATAGAGAAAATATATAAATGATATAATATTATAAGTTTAAAAATATATAAAAGAAAAATAATTATATTTATTATTATAAAATAAAAGGTAAATTACACTGTTCGTCCCTAAACTCCACCATGTTTCCCCGTTTGGTCCCCAGATTACGGGGACTCTCGTACGGGGTCCCTATTTGACACTATAGTTACCCGTTTGGTCCCTGGAGCTCCGTTATGGGTAACGATGGTTATCTCTGTCGTTATCCTTGCCACGTCGCCCTTCTGTCGAAGGGTAAAATCGTCTTTTCACTATTATTTCGTGTTGCGTCTTTGGTCCCTGACTGCTTCGTCAACACAGTAACTATAACTGTTCCTTTATTTTGTCGTTTTCCTATTGTGCGGTTGGTCCCTGAGGCGGATTTCTTCCTCCCACACTCCCGCCATAATCCATTCAGACCGGAATTTTGGCTGATACGACCCAAACATACCTAAAACCTATATCATATACTGTATATCACTAACACGAGAAATGACATTAACAACAACAACATGCATAAATCAAAAGACTTGATTGAACATAATTTTTGGCCAATTAGATTTACAAGTAACATCTTCAAAAGATAAGATATATAGCCATAAGATATAAAAGTCATTACATTCAACCATCAACAAAATAAAAAGTGACTAACTACTCGTTATCTATGAAAACCTAATCATTTAAATCCATTTTAGCCACATGACGTTCCTTCTCATGGATACCAACCAGAGATTCAGCAATCGCATCTGTCAAAGAGGCAAGCTTAGCGGTTTCTCTAGCATGAGTTTGTTTCAAAGACTCCAAAGAATCAACAGCCACCCCACGTTTTCCCAAAGCCTCAATATCAGGAATCAACACACGGCGCCTGGCGTTTTTCCTCCTCAAGTCATCACAGCGATCACGAAGAAATTTTAGCAAGCGTTCTCCGGCAATCTCTTGCACAAACCAAAACCGCATACGCTTATGTAACTCGGTTGAACCGGTAATCTCCATAAGTTCATCCAAAACCTCGAAAGTGGCCATTGATTAAAATTTTAGGTAAACAGTTTAGATGTATATGTGAGATGAAATGAGTGTGATTACCTTATAAATAATTAAATCAAACTATCGACTGTCGTGCATAGAAGCTGAGATGTAATCATTGCAAGTAGAGAATGAAGCGCCGCCGTAACAGCATACCATCATTTATGTTTGGGTACAAAATACTAAATTGCATCATCAGTCTTTATTGTTTACAAAAAAATTGCATGAACCGTCCCTATGTATTTAAGTCTTTTAATATTTAAACGAGTGTTGACTTTGTGTTTCCTAACAAATTTTACCCTTCACCCCATTTAGAAAACTTTCCAAACACACTCCATTTAATTCTCACTACTAAAACTGGCTCTTTACTCCCAAAACCCAAACAAACCCTAGATCAAACTTCGTATCAATGGCAGATTCCTGGAAAGCTATGGACTTGAATAGGTTTGTTGTAAAGGATGACATGATCGATTATGTTTTACACAAGTATATGATTAACTGGCAGGTTCATGATGCTATAGCTGATGACATACTCGATGATTTATTGAAAAAAGAGTGAGAGAAACAAAAGCGTGTGAAATGTAAGTGTACAAGTATGGGAGTAACTTGCAGGTTCATGATGCTATATCATTGACCCATTTTGCCACTTCTTCTTATTCTGTTAGTTGTAGCTTATGTATTAAGTGTTGCTTTATGTATAGATGACAAAATAAAGGTAACACAGATGAAGATTCAGGACCTTATTGAAAAGAGGATTGAGAAAGCTGAACAACATCTTAACAAGGAAAAACAGATAATGCATATTAACAAGGGAAACAAGAAAATGGTGATGGAAAGAGGTAAATGTTCTTTTGAGGATATTGCATTGGTATTAGACTGTTGGGGATGCTAATCTACTGTATATAGTAATAGGGAAATAAAGTTTATGCCTTAGGAAATTAGTTTAGAAAACAATTGATTTAAGCTTAAGTTTAATGTAGCTTATGAAATAAGCTGAATTGAATCAATGTACCTTAGGAAACTAAGTTTAAGAAACAATTGATTTAATCCAAACACCCCTTTAGAAAACTAAGTTATGAAATAAGCTGAATTAAACCAATGTACATTTGGAAACTAACTGATTTCAGCCAAACACCCCTTTAAGGTTAATGTACCTTAGGAAGTAAACTGAATTGAAGCAATGTGGATTTTGTAACTAAGTTTAACAATCATATCTTATTAAGTGAATGAATTCCCTGAGACAAAGAAGAAGGTGATGGGTTTAGTAAGTTGTGGCAATAAGCTCACTGAACCTCATTCAATCTCCTCAACTATAGAAGAGTCTAAAAAAAAGCGGGATAAGTTTGAATGAATAAGATAAAATACTTATCCATCTAAAGTCAAACTATCCTGAATAGGGTATAAAGACAAAGTCAGTGTCATCACTGACCTTAGAAAGTGTGTTTGTCCCGTTCGTAGATTAGAATTGTAATAGAGACAAACTGTACAAATGTACTTGTCCAATCAACCGTGGAACACACACTTATCACCAATGTGGGTATGACCCCACCTTAGCACTATAAATAGAGAACCCCTGTAAAGGAGTAAGTCAAGTTTGTGCACTCAATGTTTCATCATTCACACACGAACCTACTCCTCCAAATCAACTAAGTCTCTAAACAAGTTCAGTTGGTCAACATAGTTGTCAACTTAGCATAATACTTTAATTTATGCTAAGTTGTTAGTGAGGAGATCATACACACACATTGTCATTCAATCTTCATTGTTGTTTTGCAAACAATGAAGTATAATTCGTAATAAATCTTATAAGAGTTAAACGTTGAAAAAATAGTTGCGTCCTTACTTTTGTATCTTCCTTATCAAAACTGTTTTTTATTGCATTACTTACAAGTCATGAGTTAGTATATCTTAACTTTATAATTATTGATACACTAATCAGGCCCGGCTTTGGGCACGGGCGAGCTGGGCGACGGCCCAAGGCATCAAACAAAGTAGGGGCATCATATTTCTCAATTTTGTACATGATAGATTAATTTTTTTAGTGAGTTTCATAGATAAAAGATGAACAGAGCTGAGAGGAAGAAATAAGCACCGGAAAGAGGAAGAGAAAAGGTTGGGGATGAGCTGCACTAATTTCGACGTTTAACCAACTTTTTGTTTTATCCAATACAGTAAAATTTATGGTCAACATTTATTTGTTATTTTAATACTTTTGAATTTGGTACAAATTGTTTGTTTATATTTGCTTTACTTACTAACGAATTGGAGTAGTAAAAAGCATGTTAACGTTTATTTTAAAATTATAGGAAAATACTTATTTGAAGGTCAATGAAAAAAGATGCGTAGCTACAGTGCTACAGTGCTGGGAAAAAAGCCCAAAAAATTGGGACTGGCCCAATTGGTTTTTTTTTTTTTAAATTGTTGGCGCAAAATAAGGAGGAAAAAATGTTTCAAAAATACGGTACGCATTCAGATAAAAATATCCGACAGGTAACATTTATCGGAATTGACTTAAAAAGGCCAAAAAATTTGGCCGACCCATTTATTTTATTTATATTATTATTTTTTTTAATTTGTTCGGAACTAAAAATATGAGAGGAAAAACTCTTTCAAGAAGTCCGACGCATTAGATAAAAAATATCCGCGATAACATTTCCGAATTGACTATACTTAAAAAATAAACCCGCACTATTAAATATGAAGGCCAAAAAAACCCCAAAAAATTTGGGCCGGCCCAATTAGTTTTTTTTTTTTTTTAACATTGTTTGGCGCATAATAGGGAGGGAAAAAAATGTTACAAAGTACCGACGCATTCAGATTAAAAAAATTTTGCGGTAACATTTTCGAATTGACGTTAATAGGGCCCACAAACTTGGGCCGGCCCAATTATAAAAAAATACTCGTTGGTACCATTTCCAAATTGGCATACTGAAAAAAGTAAAACCGCACTATACACGCCGTTTTGACCAATATCACTATCATTTTAAGCACTGTAGGCTACAGTGCTTGGGACAATAAAGCCCTCAAAAAATTTAGCCCAAACATTTGGGCACGGCCAATTTGTTTTTTTTTTTTTTTTTTTTTTTTAAATAGTCTGGCGCGAAATAGGAGGAAAAAATGTTACAAAAAATACACGACGCATTCAAATAAAAAAATTATCGCACTCCGGTGACATTCGATAATTGACTTAAACAGGCCTAAACTTGGGGCGGACCCAATTAATTTTTTTTTTTTTTTTTTCATTTGACGGCACAAAATAGGGAGAAAAAAATGTTACAAAAGTACCGACGCAATCAGATAAAAAAATATCCGCGATAACATTTCCGAATTGACTATACTTAAAAAATAAACCCGCACTATTAAATATGAAGGCCTAAAAAACCCTGAAAAATTTAGCCAAAAAATTTAGGCCGGCCCAATTAGTTTTTTTTTTTTTTTTTAAATTGTTGGCGCAAAATATCGAGGAAAAAAATGTTACAAAAGTACCGACGCATTCAGATAAAAAAATATCCGCGGTAACATTTCCGAATTGACTTAAACAGGCCCAAAATTTTGGGCCGGCCCAATTATAAAAAAATACTCGCGATAACATTTCCGAATTGATTATACTGAAAAAGTAAACCCGCACTATTAAATATGAGACCGACAAAATAAACTCGCACAAAATTAAAGGAAAAAAAAAGAATTAATGACACACAACAACGCGTGAAAAATTAGCGCCCCGCAGTAACGTGCAGGAAAAAATAAACTTACACTATTAAACATAAAAAAACGAGCGAAAAAACAAATAAAAATAAATAAATAACACGTTTCACATGTAAAACTACGTCGTTTTGGCTCTGCTACAATGCTTAAAATGAACAGTGCTACAGTACCCCGGCCCAATGGGCTCGGTTACTGTTCATCAGCAAAAAAAAAACTTTATTATCCCCCTCCTCTTTTTTGGCCAAAAATAAGAAATTTTTTTTAATAAGAAGTACTCTCATCTTTAACTATTTACGACTATCTATCGGTCTGGGCAAAAAAAAATGCGCGATTGTCATCTTATATAAGAACAAAAACAAACTATTAAACAACATACCGAAAAAATAAACAAAAAAAAAAATTAACGACCACAATAACGCGCGAAAAATTAACGCCCGCAGCAACGCGCGAGTTAATCTTGCTTGTTGGAGTAGTAAAAAGTGCTTCGGCTGCTCGGAATCATGTTGGACTACAATCGTCCAGGAGTGAAGGTGATACAAAGCACAAGGAATAAATATTCACATTTATCAAATTAAAAGCTGGAAATGTAGATTCTCATTTTTGGCTTGATAAATGGTACGCAGGTGAGTGTTAAAGAGGTTGTTTTTCCGGTCTGTTTATGCCTTGGAACTTGACAAAAATATTTCAGTGATACAAAGTTAAAGAAAGGGCGCCAAGCTTAGTTACTAACTTCAGAAGAATGCATGAGAGGGTATTGAACATACACAGTTTCATTCTATGGCGGAGATCATGAAAACAATCTCGAATGGTGCCTCGTGTGACAGGTACATAAGCGCTGGGAGAATGATGGCACATTTTCGTCGGTTTGCTTCGATCGCAAGGACGTTAGACGATCAACCGTTCCAGGAGAAGTTTGTCGACAAGTGGGTCAAATCCGTGCCTATGCAGGTTAATATTCACTGGCTTGGAAATAGAAATCTAATGCTCTCCTACTCGTTTTAAACTTACAACTCGTCGCGGCATGTGATATTGAGTCTATTGATTGTCCCATTTGTAAATGGGTGTCGAAAACGCAAAGTCATGTGTTCTTTCAATGCAATGTGTTAGACACAGGTTTATGGAGAAAGATTTCTTCATGGTGGAATGTGATAGTGGAAGGTTAATTCATATGAGAGTGGCGTTCTTGGGCTCTGTGTCTACCCTAATTCCGATCACAGACATCAAAGTATTATCGAAAGGGATCTATACCTTGTGGTGGGTTATGTGGAATTTTCGGAATAAGATTTTATTTGATACGAAGATTCCGGAAAAGGTCTTGATCTTTGATAATTTAGTCTCTAGCTCTTTTTATTGGTTTAAATATCGATGTAAAGCATCGATCAAATGGGACGATTGGCTTAAAAACCCTTATATTGTTTGTTGTTGATCTAGCTCCTTGCTAGTGTTTAATAAAATTGCCGTTCAAAAAAAAAATATTAAACTAAACGAATCATAATACAAAAATTAACATATGGGCACGAGGTTATAAAAATTAAGATTGAAGCGAGAATTTTGAGTTAAATATATTCTCTCTTAGTTAAATGTATTTTGTTAGAGTTGAGATTAACATAAACTTTAATATTTTTAGTGTGTTATTGACTCCTAATGTACATTTTGGATTTTATTATTGTTTTCAAACTCGTATAGGTGATAAGTTATTACAATATGTTTTTCTTAATTTAGAAGGGCATTATTCGATTATCTCGCTCAGAGCATCAAAAATCTTAGAACCGGCCCTGACACTAATTTAAGGGGAACAACACACCCATTGCTCTAAGTGTTATAGATATGCTTAACTCCAAGCTGACCAATTAAGTGGTCTTGACAGTTGTTTTTAGAATGGGTGCTACTATTGGTACCCCTCTGGCCCGTCAGAAAGTACAAAAAAGGTACAAAAGATTCTTTTTGTACCCCCTTTTTGCAGTATAACGCAGTTTTATTTTAGGTTCTGTTCTGTATTTTGTAATGATAGCCTCATGTCGCGGGTATTTTTTTATCTGAATAAATCAATTTGTATTTTTTTTCCTATTTTGCGCCGAGCAAAATTTTTTTATATTAACTACTTACATAAAAAAAAGAGGGGGGGGGGGGGGGCGGCCCAAACTGGGAGCCCACCAGGCTTAAGTGAGCCCAAGTACAAAACGACACATGTTGATGTCGTTTTTGTAATGATAATTAGTATACTTTCTAATACCAGGTGCACATAGAGATAGTGTCATTTGTATCTTTTATATAAGTGTACAATCCCAGATTTATCACAACATTTTGGAAGTTTGACTTTGGTCGGTTAAACTTAGTTAAGCTTGTTTTTATCTATTTATATTGAGTGACGATAATAGAAACAGCATGCCACATCTCCTTCAGCGCTACAACACATACTGTAAAATTAAGGGCAAATCGCATAAAAAGGTACTCATCTTTGGTCCAATGTCAATTAAAGGTATTCATCTTTTTTTTTTCTCAATTTAAGGTATCCATCTTGTTTTTTGTTGCAATATTAGGCAATTAACAAGTTTTCAAGTTAAATTTCTAACGATCGTTTATTTTATTATTGCATCGTTAGTCCTTTATATGATTTTGTTGAGATTTATTATTTTTTGATTAAAAAATTTAATTTCGAAAAAAAAAATAATTTCCAAAAAAAATTTAACCAAAATTTTTATAAAAAAAATTAATTTCGAAAAAAATTTAATTTTGAAAAAAAAAATTAAAAATTATATCCAAAATTTTTTTTTTTTTTTAAATTTAGAATTTTTTTCAAAATTAACTTTTTTTTCAAAATTAAATTTTTTTCTAAATTAATTTTTTTTTAAATGCTTGGTTAAAATTTTTTTAAAATTAAATTTTTTTTCGAAATTAAAATTTTTAAAAAAAAAATTTTGGTTAAATTTTAAAAAAAAAATTTCGAAATTAATTTTTTAATCAAAAAATAATAAATCTCAAGAAAATCATATAAAGGACTAACGATGCAATAATAAAATAAACGATCGTTAGAAATTTAACTTGAAAACTTGTTAATTGCCTAACATTGCAACCAAAAACAAGATGGATACCTTAAATTGAGGAAAAAAAAGATGGGTACCTTTAATTGACATTGGACATAAGATGGGTACTTTTTTATGCGATTTGCCCTAAAATTAAAAGTAAATATTACCATGCGCATCTTGTATTTAGAGGTGTTACTGTTGACTTCAAAAGTCAAAGTTAACTTTTATTTGCTGCTATCCCATATTATTTATGAATTCAGAGTTCCCTGGCTTTATGTATTTTGCTTGTGTGTTCATTTATCGGATAATTTCGTTGACTCACCTAGTTTTCTACCATGAAACTTCATGTTTCACTATGCATATATCTCGTGGACGTGAACTAAGATCCACGTCATCATATTTTTCTTGGTGATGACAATGGTAAACCGTAAAAAGGTATCTCTTGTTTGAAAACACACCATAAATGGAAAATTTGCAATGCTCGGAAAATTTGATTTGAACGTAATTTATATTCTCCTTGTTTTGTACAAACTGTAGGCGTATAGTCTGGAATGGGCCAGACCCAATGGGTCGAACCCGATAAAAGGGTGGCCCACATCCTACGTAACCCTAATCCATACATGATATATACAAGGGTAGGATCATCCTACCTACAGAGACCTACACGGGTTATTCTCGGGTTATTCTCTACCACCTCTTTATATAACATGCTTATACTATTCTGACTTGACCGTCGGAGGGTGGATCCCGGGGCTCCGGCCTCGGGTCCCCTTCTAACCGGTTCTTCTTTGTTGACAGCACTATTCAAGGCCCGGGAAGACGACGAACGGCACCAGGAGAGTCGTCAGGACCGGCCCGACCAAATTATGCATCAACAAGTTGGCGTCATCCGTAGGACCACGAATAAACTATGTTTCATGTTCTCATGAAAAGCAAAAATCAGTTTCGAAAGTCGATAACTCTTAAACCTTCATATTTTTGTTTTTCGCTCCCGCTATTATGCATTCTGTCATATGTAAAAATTTGATTTGATAAGATATTTTACATATCTTTTTAAATTGGTAACAAGATATTACCAATATTTTTTTAATTTGATAAAAAGATTTTATCCATATCTTTTTAAATTGATAACAAGATATATTATCAATAATTTTTAGTTTGATAAAAAGATTTTATCCATATCTTTTTAATTGGTAACAAGATATTACCAATATTTTTTAATTTGATAAAAAGATTTTATCAATATCTTTTTCCTTATTTGCATTACCCGGCCACGAAAGTACGTCTTCCGTCGGCCGTAAGTCGAATGCCACATTCGCATTACCCGGCCACGGAAGTACGTCTTCCGTCGGCCGTAAGTCGAATGCCATATTCGCATTACATGGCCACAGAAGTACGTCTTCCATCGGTCGTAAGTCGAATGCATATTCGGCCATAAGTTGAAGATACATATGGCGGCGTATGGTTGGAAAGTGCGAACGTCTCCGCGGCGGTAAGAGTAGTCATTTTAGTCTAGTAACCGCGGCTACGACCACGCTTACTAGACTGGGGGGACATGTTAACGTATAGTCTGGAATGGGCCAGACCCAATGGGCCGAACTCGATAAAAGGGTGGCCCACATCCTACGTAACCCTAATCTATACACTATATATACAAGGGTATGATCATCCTACCTACAGAGACCTGCACAGGTTATTCTCTACCACCTCTTTATATAACATGTTTATACTATTCTGACTTGACCGTCGATGGGTGGATCCCGGGGCTCCGGCCTCGGGTCCCCTTCTAATCGGTTCTTCTTTGTTGACCACGAATAAACTATGTTTCGTGTTCTCATGAAAAGCAAAAATCAGTTTCGAAAGTCGGTAACTCTTAAACCTTCGTATATTTGTTTTTCGCTCCCGCTATTTGCATGCCCGAACTACTTGGTGGTGCACATGTTGATCCGAAGTGGGCGTCTTAACAAATTAAGCAAACAATCATTCAAGCAACGAAGGTAAGATTTGTGTATCTTACCAATCTGCTAACTTCCATGTAATGATTTATTCACCCAATTAAAAAAGATGAGAGCGTGCATGTATTGTTATTAGCTGACTGATTACCATTCTTGTCACAAGTACATGAGTTGATAAAGATTGATTCAGAAGATCTAATCCGTCATCGAATATCGGATTAGGAGGTTTCCAAGAAGGTGTTCCAATACATCCTGAAAGAAAACGAAACATGAATCCGTTCGAGATCAACCCAACAAATACATTGGAACTAGAATCCGATATCAAATGTTTAAAAATGAAGATTTTGAGAATTAAAATTGAGAAGCTCAAACACGATCTTAATGAAAAAATAACCAAAGCTTGCATTTCCATGGGATTACAGGAAAAAACGAATCTTTAAGGTTGGAAATACCTAAAAATTCCGACCCAAACAAACCCAATTTGGAAGAAAAGTCAAAGAAGATAATTAAAGAATTCAAAAACAATTTGTCGAGACCAGGGGCCTTTTGTCATTAGAGCAGAAGCTTCAAAGGTTAACAACAACAACAACGATACACAATCCCGCCTAGGCAGGGTATGGGGGAGGTGAGATGTAGACATATCATACCCTTACCCTTGACGGGTAAGGAGACTGCTTCCGGGTAGACCTCCGGCTAAGAGAGAGAGAGAGAGATTTTTTTTTTGGCGCCATGTTTTTTTTTTGATTTTTTGAATTTTAGTTAATCTTATTATTGATTTCGACAATATGAAACAAAGGAAACAAAGCATGCGAAGAAACAGGGGCAAGAAGCAAAAGACAAGAAATGTCACATATCATGCAAGACTAAGCAAAGCAACAACGCAAAGCACAAAGGCACAACGCAAGCATAAATACACTGGAGCAGGCAAGGCATGAACGAGCAGGCAAACATGAAAAGCGAACATTCGACAAAGACGAGAAGCCGAAAAAAAACACATAGGGCACAAAGAAAAATAAACCATAAAGCGGAGCAAACTAGCCTAAAAAGGCCTAGAGGCCTAACCAAAAGAAAGCAACAACGTACAAGCAGACATACAGACAAAACACGGAAGCACACAAGCAACGAAACACGCAAAAGACAAGAGAAGCAAGGAACACAAAAGGCAAAAGCAACAACACAAAAGGCATAAAGCAAGCATACGAACACGGGAGCAGGCAAAGCAAGAAACATAAGCACGAAACAAGCACACAAAGACCATAGAGAACAAGGCAAACAAAAGGCAAACCAAACCAAACCCTCCACACCCTCCCTAAAACCTTCTAACCTAATTCTAGCCCACCTATCTAACCTATCAAACTAAAACGCAACGAGGGCAAACACGAAAGACGCAAAAGACATAAGGCAAACAAAGGACACGCAAGAAAAACCAACAAACATAACGAAACCAACAAACAAAGGGAAGAAACAAGAAAAGCCGACCCAAAGTCGACCCCCTAACCCCCTAACCTAATTCTAGCTCTCCACTCGTTCCTATCAGATG
>BQNB010028792.1:5803-23438 GCA_026074375.1 Tanacetum coccineum
GTGCATTATATCTTGTTTAGCTTTCTTCTCTTGTCTTTATATGTCTACATGCCAAAACTATGCATTATATCTTATTAAATGCCTAATTGTTATGTGCTAAAAATCCTAGTTGCCATAAAAGTATGGACTTGCTGCAAATTTAACTTCCAAAACAGAACCCCCCACATAAAATTTTGTGAAAAATCGAATTTTGGGAAATCTGATAAATGTCAAAGGGCGGCCCCCTTAATCCATAAGGGCCAGCCCCCTTAATTTTAAGGGGACCGCCCCCTACAACACGGGTAAAACAGTATTTTTTTCTCTTCCTTTTTATCAAATACCCTTTAGACTTAGCTACTGGTTCCCTAAATTCACAAACATTTCTTGGATTTGATCCTTTGAATGTCCATTCTTCCCAACTTTAACCTTTCCTCCACTATAAATACATCCTCATTCATCCTCATCACACTCATCCTCACCAATGACATCCCCCAACAAACCCACATCCAAACCATCAAGGGTAGCCAAAATGAGTGTGAAACCCATTTGGAGAAAGAAACCAAGCATTTGCAACAACTCAAATGTGCTCAATACAACTTCACCAACACCTAAACTACTAACTCCTCATCATGAACCATCTCAAGAAAACAATCACCCCAATCAAACATTACCAAATCCTTGCATTAAGGACACTTTCACATCACCACAAGTTGTATCATAATCTTCATTCCCCATCTCACCTTTCAATTCACATACTACTCACACTCAAACTCCATCTCAAAATGACAATCAAACTCCTTACTTTAAGGAAACTCCCACATCTCAACAAGGTGTATCACATCCTTCATCTCCCATTTCACCCATCAACTCACATGAAGCTCACACTCATGTTCCACCTCAATATGACAACCAAACTCAACACATATCATCTCTATCTCCAAGTAGAGAAAGCCTTGTTGATGACATTAATCAACTTCAAGATTTATCAAACCTTTTAGCCATGCATCTCTCCCAACAACAGCAAAACAACAATTTATCATCACCTTACTTTCCAAACTTACCACACACTCTCAACATCAACCAAGTTGAAACCCATGTTGGTTATTGCCCTTGTTGCATCTTCACCCAAAAACAATTCCTTGCCTTAAGAGAGGATATCAATTGGATTGAATTCCTCCTCACTCGACCTAATTCACCACCTAGGGTTCAAAGAGATCATCCTCCCATGACCGCCTCCGCTCCAAACTCTCCATCCACAATCAACTAATCTCACCATAATTGGCCTTCAAATAATCGTCAAACCCTTTTGTGTCGCAAGCAAGTCAAAAATCCCTCTATGGCTACTTAGGATTTTTCTTTATGTATTAATATGCTTCTAAAGCATATTTGTTTTTATGTATGCTTGTGTGTTGTTCACACACATTATCCTAAATGAATGAAGTATCTTTCTTAGATGTTTGCTTGCACTTGTCTTATTTTTCCTCCTTTCTTGCTACATGTTAGAAATATTTGTATTGTTCTAACTCGTTTTTGTAGCCAAGAAATCATAGCTCGATTCCTTGGTGCCCTCGATCAAGGGGGAGCACACATCAAGGGGGAGCACTTGTTCCGTCGATCTTACTAGTAATTCTCGACGATGCCTTTTTGATTCTACAAAAAGGGGGAGAAATGGCATAAAACTCACTAAATACTTGTTTAAAAATAATTTTACATTTAATGAGTTTAAATTTTGTAATCATCAAAAAGGGGGAGATTGTTGATAAAATATAATGCCTAAAAACATTAATAATATTTTTTCACATCTTTACGTTTTGATAATCACAAAATATAAAAACGTTCAACGTAAAATTAAACGTAAACAAGTATTTAGTAGTAAATTCTCATTTCAACAATTACATCACTTAAAGGTATGAATAAATAAATGCTTTATGCATTTTATGATCAAAGGAAATTTTTATTCAACCTCAAACTTTTATATAATGTTGTAAACATTTTCATAAACTTACAAAACATTTTCTACATTTAAAAGAAATGTTTTATTCAAAATAAACATTTTGAAATTCAAATTTTCGAGCCTAAAACGGCTAGAAATGGTCCAGTAAACACCTCCCCTGAATAAGACAAAAAGGGAGCGTCTGAATTAGGGGCGGCCCCCTTAATTACATGGGCGGCCCCCTTAATTATAAGGGGACCGGCACCCTATTTAAGGGGGCCGGCCATAGTCCCCGCTCCTCTATTTTTGTCCTATAAATACTGGATTATTCCCAATATTTTTCTCACCTTTTGCACTCATTCTTTCTGCTTAAAATAGCCCACATATTCTCTCTAAATCCTTTGATCATTTAATCATAAAGCTTTGTTTCCAAGTGATCCAAGCTAAATTCCTCAAGTGCAAGAGAAGAATACTTCCATCATTCATTGAAGAAGTATTACAACCCAAGCCTACATTGCAATCTTATTGCATTCACACCATATCTTGTAAATCATTTGTAAATCTTGTAAAGTTGTGTAGTTATTAGGTTTTGGTGATTGTTGTAAGTATAGTTGGATCTTGGTGATCCTTTCTAGTAGTGTTAGTTAGTTGTGACATAAGTAGTGTGGTGAAAAGAAGTTGTGAATGTGTGGAGTTGTGAAGTTGTGAAGGTGTGAAGAAGTTGTGAAGTCATGTTCAAGGTGTGAAGCTAAGTTGTGTAGTGAAGTTGTGAAGTCGTGAACTAGTCGTGAAGTTGTGTTGTGATAGATTGGTTCTAGCTAAGATTAGAAGTCGACATCTAGCTTAGTGTCGGAAATAGATATAAGCAACGTTGTGTACGGTTTTCTCCGCCATAAAGGAGCTTGTTGACATAGTGAAGAAAACTCTCGAGTTAGGTGCTCGGGGAGTGGACTAGGCCGAAGAAGAGCTTCGTAACCGAACCACTATAAATCCTTGTGTTGTGGTTTTATCTTTCTAACTCTCATCTTTTACTTGTTTCTACTTATTTACATTGTTCATATTGTGCAAGTATTGAATTCACATAAATTCGAATCTAAATTTTAATAAACATACATAAACCTAAAATTTTAAAAGATGCAAAACTATTCAACCCCACTTCTAGTTTTCCACAGAACATTACTATAGATTTTTTTACAAAGCTACCGATGACACCATCTTGTCAAGACACAATTTGGGTAATTGTGGACCGACTCACAAAATCCGCTCATTTCCTACCAATGAAGGAAACTGACACAATGGAGAAGTTGACGAGACAATACTTGAATGAGGTAGTCTCGAGGCATGGAGTGCCGGTTTCGATTATTTCTGATCACGACAGTAAATTCACATCTCATTTTTGGAAATCGTTAAACGAAGTCCTAGGTACTCAATTGGATATGATTACGGCATATCATCCCCAAACAGACGATCAAAGTGAGAGGACCATCCAAACGTTAGAAGACATGCTACGAGCGTGTGTGATGGACTTCAAAAAGACATGGGACAGACATCTACCTTTAATAGAGTTCTCCTACAACAACAGCTATCATACAAGTATTAAAGCTGCACCTTTTGAGGCGTTGTATGGTCGCAAGTGCCGATAGCCTATCTGTTGGGCTGAGGTGGGAGACGCTCAACTTACTGGCCCATAAATTGTTCGTGAAACAACAGAGAAGATCATTCAAATCAAGCAACGTCTACAAGCCTCACGTAATAGACAGAGGAGCTACATTAATAAGAGACGTAAGCCATTGGAATTTCAAGTTAGGGATAAGGTTATGTTGAAAGTGTCGCAGTGGAAAGGTGTGATACATTTCGGCAAACGGGGAAAGCTGAACCCTCGATATATTGGACCTTTTAAGATTCTCGCCAAAGTTGGAACGGTTGCATATCGACTGGAGTTACCCAAGAAACTAAGCCGTGTTCATAGTACTTTTCACGTCTCAAATCTTAAGAAGTGTTTATCCGATGAACCGCTCGCTATTCAGTTGGACGAAATTCAAGTCGACGACAAGCTCAATTTCATTGAAGAACCAGTCGAAATTATGGACCGCAAAGTTAAACATTTGAAGCAGAGCCGCATTCCAATCGTGAAGGTCCTTTCGAATTCGAGAAGAGGTCCCGAGTATACCTGGGAACGCAAGACCAAATGCAAAAAAAGTACCCTCATCTATTTGCTAACCCTGCACCTGCGTCTCAAGCTACGTCTTAAGCTTTGAGGACAAAGCTCTTTTAACGGGGAAAGGATGTCACACCCCTTAAATTCCCGGTTAGTATTCCGACTCATTCTGGTCATTTATTTTGAATATTATACGTTACGTTTAAATATGGCAGTTTAATGGGAAGTTAAACAGCGTAAAACTGAAAAACGTCATCGGACGCGTTCCGGCATCGATTATTAATTAATTTAGGCATTATATGAGTTATTTTAACTTTTTTTTGTGTTTCGTGATTTTTAAACCCTCCCGATACTTATTTTTGGGTTTTATCCGTTAAATTGCGTTTTTCGCGTTTTTGACCAAACGGAGCCCCGAAAACTCGAAATCTTTTCGTGTAAACTCAAGTTATCGATAATCTTATACTCTAAGCCCAAAAATCTCGTTCATACCCCTCTCTATATATATTTGGGTACTTTGGACCCTAAAATCCAAAATTTTAGCCTATATGTACTTTGGACCCTAAAATCCCAAAATTTTGATCTATATGTACTTTGGACCCTAAAATCCCAAATTTTAACCTATATATACTTACACATTTACATAATTTGAGTTTTTAGTTCTTTCACAAGTCACCAACAATTTTCTTCCTCCTCTTTCTTTGCTCTAGCTCACGGCCAACACCCACCCACACACTCAATCCATATCTTTTGATTTCTAGCAAGATCCAAGTGTTCCAAGTTCATTTCTAGTTACATCTAAGGTGTTTTGAAGCATTTGTTCTTTGATTTCAAGACTTGCAAAATTAGGGTTTGCAAGATTATTTGGGGTCTTTGTAGATCTATAGTTTGTGGATATAGATCTTGTGTTTTTACTACTTGCACTTCTTGATTTGTAAGTCATTCTTAATCTTTGCTTGGTTTCATCTTCAATCCTTATAGATCTATGCTTGTTCATAAAGATCCATGTGTTTGTGTTATTTTTACAAAAGAAATAAACTTATATTTTGGTCATCTTTTATAAAATGGAAGTAAAATTGTTACAACTTTATGTTTATATTTTATATCATGTTCTTGGTGAGATTAAGAGTTGATGAGAGTTGCAACAATAGATATTAGGTTAGTTTAGGATGTGGTTTTGTGGTGGATTAGTTGTGAAACGGGATTAGGCTTGACTAGGCACTATTGTGAAGTTTGGGTGGATTTCGGTTGCATTTTGAACAAAAAGTGCTTGCTGTCCCGAATTGGTTTTGAGGTTTTGAGCGACCTAAAAATGTTTTCATTAGGCGTAAAGGTAGTTTTTGAAGAGCTCGTTTCGAATAGATAATTTTACTCATATGACACTTAAAAATCAGACTTAAAACGGTCAAGTTATAGCCAAATAAAACTTGAAACATTTTTCGGCAACATAGATGAATAGTGGGATGTTTGGAATAGTAAAATGGGTTTTCGGACATTTTTGGACTTTTTAAACACTAGCGAAACATATAGTAACATATATATATTGATTAGTAACATTTAAATAGGTCATTAGCATAATTTAAGAAAATCGATAAAGTTACTAAAAATAGTAAGTTTGGCGAAATTTAGCAAAAAGGACAAGGGAGTTAAGCGGTTGAGGATGGTTAGTGCGTTTCGAGAATATGGAAAAATTAACAAATATAGGGGATGCTATTAACGTTTTGAAACTAGAAACTTTCCTAAAAAGGAAAGTTTCTATAAATAGTAACTTTTTGCAAGTGTCGGAATTTAACAAAGATGTTGTAAATTTTTCTAAGTCTTTTATTACTAAAACGCAAACACACTTGGATGCTTTAAATGATGAACATAGATGCTTTACTTGTTTGCTTTGCCGAATGCTAAGTCATACCCATATTTAATCTAGGTCGCGGCTAGACCTCCTTATATCATCATCGTTTGTTGTGATTATCGCTCATCCTCGTTAAGGTGAGTTCATAGCCTCACGTTTTATCGAATTTTCAAATGCTTTATACTTTGGGGTGAGAAACATTGTTTGCTTTTAAAATTGGACACAAGTTCTTTACGTGAGTTTTACATGTTTATGTGTTGCCTAAGTTGCTTACAAACCACTATTTCCCGAACTATCATGAACCGCCAGTCACCTATGGCCAATTGGTTTGGTTAAGTAAGCGCGAATGCATAAATAGATCTATTGGGATTAATAACCCTTATCTGTTTTGGTTCCACTGTGACGAACAAACAGATATATGTCATGTCGATGTGCGTTGTGGTGATCTTTGGTTTGGGTCACCCGTTTAGGGCAGAAATACAATGTGGCATGATATGATATGCCCTGTTTATTAGCATCGGTGTCATGAGCTTAGCATAACAATAAATAATTTTTATGCGATACTGTATCTGTTATAGTGATCGCGTGCGTTTTGAAATCTTGTGGTCCACTCTTGTATCAACTTAAACCTATGAATTCACCAACATTATGTTGACGTTTTAAACATGTTTTCTCAGGTGCTTAAGTTGTGGATATCTTTGCTTGCTATTTGGTGCTGCCATGCTTTGGACCTATTTTCAAGACTTATTATCTTCTAGCTTTTATTAAACATCGTTGTTAGACTTTAAAACCTTTTATTCGCTTCCGCATTATATCTTCGGGCCTATGTAAAAACTTTATCTATTTTAATCAATACAACGATGTGGAATTTTCAAACGTACCCTTAAAGGTCGTTATTTATTGCTTTGTGTTGTGATTGTTTATGACGCCACACCCTCGGACACGTATTCCGTCCAGGCCCCGTCTAGGGGTGTGACATTGGGAGAGATCGACACAACGTGTTTGAATAACCTAGTCAAGAGCATCCCATAAGGTAAGAGTTACTTAGGTTAGAATCGAGTCTTTTCCATTCGTTTGAGAATGAAAAATGCTAGATTATAGGGAGTGGATGACCCAATGCAATAAAGCATGTGACGAAGACACGCGAAGACATGATCCTTATGTCCTCCTTGACAAAAAACATTTTCACGAATAATCTCAACCCAAGGTTTCATATGAGTATGAATCTCGCGTGTTAAGATTTCGTTTTTACCAACAACAATGACTTCCTTGTTTTTAGTACGAGTTTCTTATCCTTGTCGTGAAATTTGAATGAGAGACTTGATGATTCTTGGAGATGGAGGTTTGGTTTTATAAAGATCTTTATTCGGAACACTTACCGATAAATGATCAAGTGACCACATTTCGGTGATGGAGGCTTGACCTTTGAATGGAATTTTTAGGATTTGACCAAATTCCTCAAGAGTGAGGAAGAATGGCTTGTTTTGAATGACAAAATTGACAAAGAATTGACCATTGGAATTATTTGTGAATGTGAGTTAACAATAAAACTCAAGAACAAAACGAGGTACAATTTGTTCGTTGATGTCCAACAAACAATCGAAGTTGATTGACCTAAACCTAGCACGAATATGACTCATGTTTTTGAAATTAGGACTAACGACCCTTCCCTCATGAAAATATCATTTTTCAAGATTTGCCATTGTGTTTCGTATTGTTGGTTGATTAAAGTCATTTGATATTGAGGGTATGTAGTTTCTTGTCTTTTGATGATCTAGAGCGATAGCACGAGGCATTGTTACCTAGAAAATTAAGAGTAATCCCATATATTAATACTTGTGCATATTTATATGTTTTGAGTTTGTGTTTAGTGTGTGCCTATATGCAACAAATGTGGAGTAACGGTTAACTTGACCTAAATATAAAATCCTAAAAGTTAACCCAAATGCTCCTTAGTTTGATTTTGCTCAACCAAACAATTGCTATATTTACCTTGCTATTCATTTCATCGTTTCTTTATGCCTTGCATGGTTTCATATAAAGGAGATTTATATAAACTTTGCTTGTGCAGATCATGGCAGCTTCAGCTATTGCTATTTCTTCTGATTCTTCTCGATGAGAGTGTCGGGTATCACCGCCCTCCGGGTTAATTTTTTTTGGTTATATTCTACTGTTATTCCTTCTACTTTGTGGTTTGCTCCAGAGACTTTCTACTATTGCTCTGTTAATTCATCTGTGCTTCTTATGGTTGAGTCGGACTCTCGTCGCTTCACCCACTGGATTTGTGTGGCTTTTGGTTCATATTCGGTGTTCCGATTCTGTTTACCAGACGTGATGTCGTCATAGAGCACATTTCCCCGCTACCAGCTATTTCACCATTCGTATGCACCGAATCTTCTGAGGCTCCCGATTCTTCTGATGGACCACAATCACAGGACCCTTATGTTGCTACTGTTGCTTGTTGGAGGAGCAGGGTAACAGCACGTCCATCACCATCATCTATGGTTTCATATTGCTCATGTTACGGCCCTACCCGGGGTTCGTCGACGGTCAGCGATTCTTATCCGACTCGGGGAGGCTATTCCTTTTGGTCGACCTTACCGCACCCATCTTAATGGGCCGCGTAAGTTGTTGACTACGAGGAAGAGAGTTGGAGTTATTCATGCTCGAAGATTTGTATCGAGGCATGCATCACCTCGTTCTTCAGACCATCACCCATCTTCTTCTAGTTCATCTTCGGATTCTTCGCCAGTTCATTCTTCGGGTTTGGATGCATAAGATCAGGCTCATTCTGGATCTTCGACTAGAGATGTATCACCCAGATTGTGTTCCCCTCTGAGGGAGCACCACGACGTAGTAAGGCATTTCGTCGTTGGTGTGCTGCTCCATTATCTACTTTGTGTCCACCGACTACATCAGAGTCATCATCAGGAGATTCATCTAAGAGACTACTACATTCATCTTCACATTCTGCTGGACCATCTCGCAAGAGATGTAGGTCCCCGGTTGATTCTGTACCATCATCTACACTAGTTATGGGATCATTAGCTCCTACTCGTGCTGATCTCTTACCACCTCGTAAGAGGTTCAGAGATTCATATTCGTCTAAGGCTAGCATGGAGGAGGATACTGAGGATGATCCTATAGAGGCTGAGGTTGATATGGATTTGGGTACTAGTGATAGGGATGATGTTAGAGATCGTGTTAAGAGTGATCTTAAGGATGTCAAGGATGACATAGAGGAGCATGAGGCTAACACCAGTGCTGGAGACACGGTTGAGGTGGGTATCGACCCAAGGTCGGTACTAGTGGCTGATGAGGAGAGTGAGGAGCCTGCTGGAGAGGATTCTTCTGACTCTTTTGGCACTAGAGATGGCATTGTTAGGTCATTCGAGGAGATACTGATTGACTTGGATGATGCCATACGTGACTTTTACCATCATATGTCTGAGGTTCGTATTGATAGGATTGTCGAGATTGAGACTGATCAGAGACGGTTAGAGGCTGATCAGCTGATAGCTAGTGGAGAGAGAGCTAGGATGATCGAGAGGATTGATAGCTTAAGGATGGAGAACCTCAAGGTTCGTGCTATGTTGGATATCGAGAGGGATCGTGTAAACAGTCTTCGTCTTCATATGTCTCTTTCCCAGGAGGAGTTTCGTGAGGTTCGTAGGGATCGTGATGATGCTCAAGGGAGACTTAAGAGGTTGGAGTCGTATCTTGAGAGGCGTTTTGGTTTTCGCCCTTAGACTAGTAGTACCATGATCATGTAGGGCACTAGACTGATGGTTAGGTCTAGACGTTAACAGTAAATAATTGTGGATCATGTACCTATTTTGGATTTGGTTGTAATCGAATTATGCTTTTATTTTTGAAATGAAAAGCTTGTTTTGATTCTCTCGCTTATTTATCTATATTGTCATTTATTCGTTCTGGCAAACGTGTCGCAATTATATTTTATTTTATAGCATGTATTGAATTATCGTTATCTAATAGTCGTATATTCGTTTCAAAAACTCACCATCGGTTGTGTCTTGTGATGTAGAACAATGACTAATACTCGTTCTGGGATGACCTATGCCGCAATTGAAGAAATGATCAACCAACGTGTGGAGGCAGCTCTAGAGGCTCGCCGGGTTAATCGAGATCTTGAACTTGGGAATGGGAATGACAATGGAGGAGATGGTAATGGAGATGGTAATGGAAACGGTAATGGAAATGGTAATGGAGGTGGTGCTGGAAATGGGAACAATGGAGGTGACAATGGTGACGGTAATGAGAACCACAATGTGAATGAAAGAGGCGATAGGCCTGTTGCTCGCCAATGCACTTACCAAGATTTCATGAAATGTCAACCACTGAGCTTTAAAGGAACAAAAGGTGTGGTTGGTTTTATAAGGTGGAGTGAAAAGATGGAAATTGTGTTCCACATCAGCAACTGTCCAAAGAGATATCAAGTGAAGTATGCTACCTGCCCTTTACTCGACAGTGCATTAACCAGGTGGAACTCTCATAAGAGAACCATCAGAACTGATGCTGCATACGCTTTGTCATGAAGAGAGCTGATGAAGCTGATGACTGAAGTGTACTGCCCAAGAAATGAGATCCAAAAGATGGAAAACGAGTTGTGGAATTTGTCGGTGAAAAACAATGACATGGCTACTTAAACTCAAAGGTTCCAAGAACTTACCATGATGTGTACCAAAATGGTCCCCGAGGAGGAGGATCGGGTGGAGAAATTTATTGGAGGTCTTCCTGATAACATCCAAGGAAATGTGATTGCTGCAGAACCCACAAGACTACAGGATGCTGTTCGAATCGCTAACAACTTGATGGATAAAAAGTTGAAAGGCTATGCTGTGAAAAATGCAGAGAACAAGAGGAGGTTGGACAACAACTATAAAAACAACCGTGGGCAGCAACCACCCTACAAACGACAGAATACTTGAGGTCAGAATGTTGCTAGAGCCTATGCGGCTGGTAATAATGTGAAGGGGGGTTATGGAGGACTTCCTTACTGTAACAAATGTAAGCTACACCACGAAGGACAGTGTATGGTGTCATAACTGTAAGAGGATTAGACATTTGGCAAGGGATTATCGGACTGTTATGGATGTAACTACTCAAGGAACTCCAGGGCCGAATCAGGGAGTTGTTACTTGTTTTGAGTGTGGAGCACAAGGACATTACCGGAAGGATTCTCCCAAGATCAAGAACCAAAACCGTAGAAACAAAGCAAGAGTTCCTGATGCAAGGGGTAAAGCATATGTCTTAGGACGAGGTGACGCTAACCTGGGTTCCAACAATGTCACGGGTACGTTCCTTCTTAACGATCATCATGCTTATATGTTATTTGACTCGGGTGCCGATAGAAGTTTCGTATCAAATGCTTTTAGTACGCTGTTAGATATCACTCCCTCTTCCTTAAACGTTAGCTACGCTGTCGAACTAGCTAATGGAAGAACTTCAGAAACTAACACTGTGCTTAGAGGTTGTACATCAGGATTGTTAGGACATCCATTTAATATAGACCTGATGCCCGTAGATTTGGGTAGTTTCGACGTTATCATCGGCATGGATTGGTTAACAAAGAATCATGCAGTGATTGTCTGTAACGAGAAGATAGTGCGTATTCCTTACGGAAACAAAATTCTGATCGTTCAAGGAGACAAAAGTGACAAGAAGAAGAAATCAACGTTGAGCATTATATCATGTGTAAAGGCCTAGAAGTATATAGAGAAAGGTTGTCAACTATTTCTGACGCATGTTACGATGAAAGAAAACAAAGATGAGTCAAAGGAGAAGCGACTCGAAGACGTGCTGACTGTACGAGACTTTTCAGAAGTCTTTCCTGAAGACTTACCTGGATTACCACCAATACGACAAGTTGAATTCCAAATCGACTTAGTCCCAGGTGCTGCACCTGTAGCCCGAGCCCCGTATAGATTAGCACCGTCAGAAATAAAAGAATTGTCTACTCAACTACAAGAACTTTCTGACAAGGGATTTATAAGACCAAGTTCCTCACCCTGGGGAGCTCCGTTTTTGTTTGTCAAAAAGAAAGACGGTTCTTTTCGGATGTGTATCGATTACCGTAAACTTAACAAGCTTACTGTAAAGAATCGATACCTACTTCCGAGAATCGACGACTTGTTTGATCAATTACAAGGATCAAGTGTATACTCGAAGATCGACTTGAGGTCTGGTTATCACCAACTTAGAGTTCGTGACGAGGATATTCCCAAGACGGCGTTCAGGACCCGCTATGGTCACTATGAGTTCCAAGTGATGCCTTTCGGGTTGACTAACGCGCCAGCAGTATTTATAGACTTGATGAACCGGGTATGCAGACCATACTTAGATAAATTTTTGATCGTGTTCATCGATGATATCTTGATCTACTCTAAGACCAAGGAAGAACATGATGCACATCTTAGGCTAATTTTGGAGTTGCTCAAGAGGGAAAGATTATACGCCAAGTTCTCGAAGTGTGATTTTTGGCTATCAAAGGTACAATTTCTTAGACACGTGATTGATAGTGAAGGCATTCATGTTGATCCTACGAAGATTGAGTCAATTAAGGATTGAGAATCACCCAAGACCCCGACAAAAATTCGTCAATTTCTAGGTCTTGCCGGTTACTATCGACGATTTATTGAAGGTTTCTCCAAGATTGCCAAGCCTATGACAAAGCTAACTCAGAAATGTGTGAAGTTCGATTGGGGTAAAAAGGAGGAAACTGCTTTCCAGACATTGAAGCAAAAGTTGTGTAGTGCACCGATTTTGGCTTTGGCTTTGCCCGAAGGAAGTGAAAACTTCGTGGTATATTGTGATGCTTCTCACAATGGATTAGGCTCAGTGTTGATGAAGAAGGAGAAGGTCATAGCTTATGCATCTCGCCAACTCAAAGTTCATGAGAAGAACTACACGACATATGATTTGGAATTGGGAGTTGTGGTGTTCGCTCTCAAAATGTGGAGACGTTACCTCTACGGCACGAAGTGCGTTGTGTTTACTGATCATAAGAGTCCGCAACATATTCTAGATCAGAAGGAGTTGAACATGAGACAACGTAGATGGTTAGAGCTGTTAAGTGACTACGACTGCGAGTTACGTTATCATTCGGGAAAGGCGAATGTGGTGGCTGATGCGTTAAGCCGAAAGAGTAGACCTAAGCCACTATGAGTTCGGGCATTGGTTATGACAATTATTTTAAACCTCCTTGTGTAGATCTTGAATGCTTAGGTTGAGGCAAGGAAAGAAGAGAATTATGGAACGGAAGATTTGTGTGGCATGATCAAGAATCTAGAGCCACTTGCCGACGGAACGTTGTGTTTAAAGAATAGAAGTTGGATACCATGTTTTGGTAACCTGAGAGCTTTGATTATGCACGAGTCGCATAAGTCAAAGTATTCAATCCACCCTGGATCAGATAAGATGTATCAAGATTTGAAGAAGCTATACTGGTGGCCCAACATGAAAGCAGAAATTGCCACGTATGTCAGTAAATGCATGACTTGCGCAAAGGTTAAAGCAGAGTACAAAAACCATCCGGTTTGTTGGTTCAACCTGTAATACCAGTATGGAAATGGGAGAACATTACTATGGATTTTGTTACAAAGCTACCAAAGACACCATCTGGTCAAGACACAATCTGGGTAATAGTGGACCGACTTAAAAAATCCGCTCATTTCTTACCAATGAAGGAAACTGACTCAATGGAAACGTTTACGAGACAATACTTGAAAGAGGTAGTCTCGAGGCATGGAGTGCCAGTTTCAATTATTTCTTATCGAGACAGTAAGTTTACATCTCATTTTTGGAAATCGTTGAACGAATCCCTAAGTACTCAATTGGATATGAGTACGGCTTATCATCCACAAACAGATGGTCATAGTGAGAGGACTATCCAAACGTTAGAAGACATGCTACGAGCGTGTGTGATGGACTTCAAAAAAGGGTAGGATAGGCACCTACCATTAATCGAGTTATCTTACAACAACAGATACCATACAAGTATTAAAGCTGCACCTTTTGAGGCGTTATATGGTTGCAAATGCCGATCGCCTATCTGTTGGGCTGAGGTGGGAGACGCTCAACTTACTGGCCTGAAAATTGTTTGTGAAACAACAAAGAAAATCATCCAAATCAAGCATCGTCTACAAGCTTCACGTGATCGACAAAGGAGCTACGCTGACAAGAGACGTAAGCCATTGGATTTTCAAGTTGGGGATAAGGTTATGTTGAAAGTATCGCCTTAGAAAGGAGTGATACGTTTCGGCAAACGGAGAAAGCTGAACCCTCGTTATATTGGACCTTTTAAGATTCTTGCCAGAGTTGGAACGGTTGCATATCAACTTGAATTACCCGAGAAACTAAGTCGTGTTCATAGTACTTTTCACGTCTCAAACCTTATGAAGTGCTTATCCGACGAACCGCTCGCTATTCCGTTGGACGAAATCCACGTTGACGACAAGCTCAATTTCATTGAAGAACCGATCAAAATTATAGACCGCGAAGTTAAACGTTTGAAGCAAAGTCGCATTCCAATCATGAAGGTCCACTGGAATTCAAAAAGAGGTCCCGAGTATAATTAGGAGCGTGAAGACCAAATGAAGAAAACGTACCCTTATCTTTTCGCTAACCCTAAATCCGCGTCTAAAGATACGTCCTAAGCTTTGAGGATAAAGCTCTTTTAACAAGGAAAGGATGTCACACCCCGTAAATTCCCGGTTAGTATTCCGACCCATTCCGATCATTTATTTTGAATTTTATACGTTACGTTTAAATCTGACAGTTTACCGGGAAGTTAAACCGCGTAAAACTAAAAAACGTCATCGGGCGCGTCCCGGCATCGATTATTAATTAATTTAGGCCTTATATGAGATATTTTAACTTTTCTGAGTATTTCATGATTTTTGATCACTTCTGATATTAATTTTAGGGTTTTATCTCTTAAATTGCGTTTTTCGCGTTTTTGACCAAACGGAACCCCAGAAACTCGAAATCTTTTCGTGTAAACTCAAGTTATCGATAATCTTATACCCTAAGTCCAAAAATTTCGTTCATACCCCTCTCCATATACATATGGACGCCTAAAACCACCATAATGTCACCATACACTTGAAATTAAATCATTTAAGCTCCACTAACTCAAAATTTGAATTCTTACCATGCATGTGAGGGAAAATGACATTTTTGTTGCCTAGTAACTTGCATGCATGCCTTCCCTTACACATCACATGCAAGCTTAGACCATTTGACTTGGAAAATTCAAGGTTATGATATTATAGGAACCATGGACCAAATTTTTGAACCACAATGGTCCTTGTGACCATGTTTCGGCCGAAACCACAAGGGCACACCCCTTTGGTGTGTGTTGGTCACATGTGAGTGCACCATTAATCCTAAACCCTAATCTTGGCCTATATATATACCAACACATAACACAACTTAGGGTTACATTTCATTTCCAAGTCACCAACAAAAACACACATCTCTCTTCCTCTCCCTCTTGGCTCACGGCACCAAACCCACATACAAACACACTCATAACTTTTGATTTCTAGCAAGATCCAATCATTCTAAGTTCATATCTAAGGGTTTCTAAAGTAGATCCAAGTATTGGTTGGTTGTTTTTCAAGGGTTTTCAAGATTTATAAAATTAGGGTTTGCAAGATTATTTGGGGTTTTTATAGATCTATAGTTCTTGAGTATAGATCTTGTGTTTTCACTACTTGTTCTTCTTGATTTGTAAGTCCTTGATCTTTGCTTGGTTTCATCTATTATCTTTATAGATCTATGTTTGTTCATAAAGATCCAAGTGTTTGTGGTGATTTTATAAAAGAAAGTACAAGTTATTTTTGTTCATCTTATAAATATATTGGAAGTCTTATGACAAAAACTTTTATGTTGACGTTATTATTATGCTCTTGGTAAGATAAGAGTATGATGAGTGTTGCAACAATAGAATTGATGGGATTATATTAGTTTAGGATGTGGTTTTGTGATGGATTAGTTGTGAACGGAGAATAGGCTAGACTATGCACTATTGTGAAGTTTGGGTGGATTTTGGTTGCGTTTTCGACAAAAAGTTATTGCTGTCCCGAATTTGTTTTGAGGTTTTGAGCAACCTAAAAATGTTTTCATAGGGCGTAAAAGTAGTTTTTGAAGAGCTTGTTTCGAATAGATAGTTTTACACATATCGCACTTTAAAATCAGACTTAAAACGGCCAAGTTATAGCCAAATGAAACTTGAAACATTTTCGGCAAAACCAAATAAATAGTGGGCTGATGTAAATAGTAAAATAAGTTTTCGGACACTTTCGAACATTTTTGGACCTTCTAAACACTATCGAAACATATAGTAACGCATACCTATAGATTAGTATCATTTAAAAATGTCGTTAACATATTTTAGGAAAAGTGCTAAAGTTACTAAAAATAGTAAGTTTGGTAAAAGTTAGCGAAACGAACAAGAAAGTTAAGCGATTAAGGCTAGTTAGTGCGTTTTGAGAATATGGAAACTTAACTAATATAGGGGACGATATTAATGTTTTTAAACTAAAAACTTCCCTAAAAGGGAAAGTTTCTATAAATAGTAACTTTTTGCAAGTGTCGGAATTTAACAGAGATGTTGTAAAATTTTCTAAGTCTTTTATTACTAAAACGCAAACACACTTGGATGCTTGAATGATGAACATGGATGCTTTACTTGTTTACTTTGCCGAATACTAAGTCATACCCATATTTAATCTAGGTCGTGGCTAGACCTCCTTATATCATCATCATTTGTTGTGATTATCGCTCATCCTTGTTAAAGTGAGTTCATAGCCCTACATTTTTACTAATTTTCAAATGCTTTATACTTTAGGGTGAGAAACATTGTTTGCTTTTAAAATTAGACACAAGTTCTTAACATGAGTTTTACATGTTTATGTGTTGCCTAAGTTGCTTACAACCCACTATTGCCCGAACTATCATGAACCGTCATTCACCTATGGCCAATTGGATTGGTTAAGTGAGCGCTAATGCGTAAATAGATCTATTGAGACTAATTACCCCTATCTGCTTTAGTTTCACTGTGAAGAACAAACGGATATATGTCATGTCGATGTGCGTTGTGGTGATCTTTGGTTTGGGACACCAGTTAAGGGCAGGAATACTAAGTGGCATGATATGATATGCCCTGTTATTATTAACATCGATGTCATGAGCTTAGCGTAACAGTAAATACTTTTTATGTGATATTGTATCTGTTATAGTAGTCGCATACGTTTTGAAGTCTTGTGGTCCACTCTTGCATTAACTTAAACTTATGAATTCACCAACATTATGTTGACGTTTTAAACATGTTTTCTCAGGTGCTTAGCTGCGGATGTCATTGCTTGCTATTTGGGACTGCCATGCATTGGACCTATTTTACAAGACTTATTATTTAATGCTTTTATATCGTTGTCAAACTTTAAAACTTTTTAATCGCTTCCGCATTATATTTTAGGATCCTTGTATAACTTTAACTATATTTATTAATGCAACGATGTTGGATTTTCAAACGTACTCTTAGAGGTCGTTCTTTATTGCTTTGTGTTCGGATTGTTATGACGTCACACCCTCGGATACGTATTCCGTCCAGGCCTCGTCTGGGGGTGTGACAGTATTGTACACACCTATTAAGCTCGTCTTGTAGCAAAGGGTTATACTCAACTCTATGAGGTTG
>BQNB010028792.1:25300-56318 GCA_026074375.1 Tanacetum coccineum
GTTGGTTACCATTTCATAATTTGTGTGTGTGTGTGTGTAATCTTCCACCTCTTTATTTCTCTCTAATAATCTTTCACTTTCCTTATCTCTTTTCTATCTTTTGTTTGCTTATTGGTATAGCTTATGTTGTGTACGGATTAAAGCTTTTGGGATAACATTAAGGAAGGAAAAGACATTGACACGATGATTGAGATGGAGAAACAGATAAAGTTTTTAAATGAAATTCTTTATAAACGCAATAAGCCAATTCAGACCATTTACATGTTAGCACCCAAATGCGCAACGTATCATGGTAGATCAACCTTTGCTAATCCAAAGTACTGCAAGAAAGCTCAATTCTAATAAGCCCTGTTTGTATGAGATCCCATATGATACTTCTGATCCTGCAAACAGATTTGCCCCCGATGGGGAAGACACAGTGACTCTTGAAAAGGAGAGAGATCAAAAATGATACAAGACCAAAGTGAAACCATATCATTACACCTATCAAACAGTCTTATAGAAACTTTCAAACCATCACCATACCAACAAAGCCTATCTTGATCAGTTGGAACGCGCTAAATAAGTTAGGAAAGACAATGTGGAGAAAAACGTTTGTTAGGACAAAACCAAACAATGCTAAAAACAATGGCTTTCTGACTACCCATGGTCTAAATCATTTAGTAAAAGTATACTACTTTATAACGAAATGACAACACAACTTCAATCATTTTAGAAAAATTGTCAACAAACTTGGTCTAGATCATACAACTAGTAGGTGCATTTCCTAACCCCACAGCCAAGAGTAATGGGAAAAAGATTTGATCAAATCATTATTAATGCCTCTTTCAGACAAAACAATACTAGACAGTCATTGTTTTATTCATGAACTAAAAAGAGAAATGAATGACGATTTTGAGTACGTTATTCCCTGAAAAGTAGCTTAGACGAACCTTGAAATCAGAAAAGGCTGATCTTTCAAACATATATGATCCTACTTCCGAAGAGTGTGTGTCTAAAGATGTTATCATGTGCCATATTGCATTCTCTGTCTGATTTTAAATGCTAATAACTGAATTGCAATGCTTATATCTTACAATAAAGTTTAAAGAATGTGAATGTCCTTGCAACAAAAAGCTTTCGAAACAACTGAATCTGTTAACAAAGAAGTTCATAATATATTGTTAAAAAGTTTTTGCTAAACTTTAAAAACACATCAATTCTCTTTGAACTTTCTTTACAACATTGTAAAGAACAGATGAAAAACAACCAGGTTTTGGCAAAGAAAAATGCTTCAAATGTATTCGAAAAGTACGTGAACATATCATGAAATTAACAAAGATTATGAAAGCTCAAATGCAATACAAGAACATGGTGAAAAATGAGTTGAAAAAAAGAAACTCATTCTGTGTAAACCAAAAGGAAAGTCCTGTGGAAACTCAGTTTGATAAACATTCCTGTTGTTCGACAACCAAATGCCTCAACGGATTCCAAACACATACATTGTTAAGGAAAACCGACTCCTGCCTTTCAAATTCTCCTACTGAAATGAGAAGTTTTCAAACAAAACAGTCGGTTAATAAAACTAATGTGTCGGATGGTTTCTTTAAACTAGTCACTCAACAGAGTTTGCCTCAGAATAGAAACCAAGCGGTTCGAAACACAAATGTGCTTAAACCAGGAATGTATAGAATTGCCTCCACAACAACACAAACAGAACACCACAGTTGCCTCAATCTTCTAAGGAATCACTAATCCTCACGATCACAAATCTTCAGGAGTATTCACACTACTAGTGTTAGCAGACCACAGCTTAAGAGCTATCAAGTGAAAGAAAAGGTCGTGCCAAACATTAGTCAAGTGAAGTTTACAAAGAAGGAAGTAGAAGACCATCATAGGATTTCTAGTATTTCTAAGAAAACAAAGTCTGTAACTGCGTGTAATGACAGTTCAAACTCCAGAACTTCGAATGTAAATGCTGTTTGTGCAGAATGTGGAAAATGTGTGTTTAATTCTAATCATGATGCTTGTGTTTCTCGATACTTGAAAGACGTGAATGCTAGAACTAAGAAGCCTCATGTAGTGCCTATTAGTGCTAGTAAACCCAAGAGAAAAGCGAACAAATCTGTTGCAACACCCCATAAGAAAACAGTTGCATCAGATACCACTATTCAGAAATCCAAGAGTTACTATAAGAAGTTGTATGAGGATACAAATCAGGAATGGAAATGGTGGATAGCTAAGAGATGTCCATCAGGTTATACATGGACACAAAAGCCTCTTAGGACCAAAAAGATATGGATGCCTAAAATCAGGAAAGATGATGTATCATCAAATATTAGTCCCACTATAGACATTGTCTCTAGGATTACTAATGTTTTGAAGATATCAAACTTCATAGGATCCAATTTGTCCAATATTCCATCGTCCTCTAATTCTCTTGCAGATTGTACAACTCATCCTATTCATTGTTGACTCTGGATGCACAAAGCACATGACGGGCAATCTAAAGCTTTTGTGTAATTTTGTGGAGAAATTTCTGGGTACTGTTCGTTTTGGAAATGATCAGTTTGCTCCAATTCTTGGTTATGGAGATCTGATTCAAGGGAATGTCACGATCAAACGGGTTTATTACGTCGAAGGCCTCAATCACAATCTTTTCTCGGTTGGTCAATTCTGTGATGCTGATTTGGAGGTTGCTTTCAGGAAATCTACTTGTTTTGTGAGAGATCTTCAGGGAAACGATTTACTAACTGGTAGTCGTGGATCTGATCTCTACACAATATCTCTTCAAGAAACAACTTCATCAACTCCAATCTGTTTCATGGCTAAAGCTTCACCAACTCAAGCATGGTTATGGCATCGAAGACTTTCTCATCTTAACTTCGATTACATCACCTTACTCTCAAAGAAAGAGGTTGTGAATGGCTTACCTAAGTTGAAATATGTCAAGGATCAACTTTGTTCATCTTGTGAAATGAGTAAAGCAAAAAGAAGTTCATTCAAGACAAAAGCAGTTCCTAGTTCCAAAGGAAGGCTAAATTTGCTTCACATGGACTTGTGTGGTCCAATGCGCGTTGCAAGCATAAATGGGAAGAAGTATATTCTGGTGATTGTTGATGACTATTCAAGATACACTTGGACTCTTTTTCTACGATCCAAGGATGAAACACCAGAAGTTCTCAAAGACTTTCTCACGATGATTCAACGCAATCTTCAAGCTCAAGTTATTACTGTCCGTACTGACAGAGGCACGGAGTTCTTGAACAAGACACTCCATGCTTATTTCAAATAAGAAGGCATTGAACATCAAACTTCCACTCCTCGAACACCTGAACAGAACGGCGTTGTCGAAAGACGAAACTGTACTCTTGTTGAGGCTGCTCGAACGATGCTTTCAGCTTCTAAGCTTCCATTATCATTTTGGGCTGAAGCAGTTGCAACCGCATGCTATACTCAGAACAGATCAATCATCATATCCACTCATGGAAAGACGGCATATCACATCATAAATGACAGGAAACCTTCAATAAAACATCTTCACATCTTTGGTTGCATTTGTTACATAACTAGAGATGGGGAAAATCTGGATAAGATGAAAGAAAAAGGGGATCCATGTGTCATGGTGGGATATTCTACTCAGTCGAAGGGATATCGTGTTTACAACAAGAGAACACGCTTAATAGTTGAGTCCATTCATATCAAGTTTGATGAAATCAAAGAAATGATGTCTGATCACAACAGTTCAGACCTCGCACCACAACGACAAGAGATGTCTGTTGAAAATGTCTCTTCAGGCCTCGTTCCTCAAGGACAAAAGGCGTCAGATTATGACAACTCTGACCCCGTGCCCCCAAGACAAAATGTTGTTCCTTCAGCAGAATATTATTATTCCCCATTGAAACTTTTTTGCAGTGGATGACATAATTTTTGGATCGAAAATCCTAAATATTCAAAAACGATTTGAAAATTATATTGAACAGTAGATTTTGAAATTTCTTAATGGGGAGATGAATTCCTTTTTAGGACTTCAGATCCACTGTCCCCAAAAGTATTTTTATCAATTCAGGCCAAGTACGACTTTAGAAATTCTGTAAAAAGCATATTATGGACAACTGTCACTCCATTGGTACACATTGGCTACTAAACCCAAACTAGAGTAGATTTGAGTGGAGAACCGTAGCCAATCTGATCTTCGGTAGTAAATGGTCCACCTGTTACTTGACACTTAGTCGACCAGACTTAGTGCAAGCAGTATGCTATTGTTGCACGTTATCAAAGCACGACCAACTCAAATGCACCTCAGGAGGTTAAAGAATCTTTAAATACCTAAAGGGTCCATTATTCATGGGTATCTGGTATCCAAAGGATTCTGGCTTTATGGAAGAACTAAAGCATTTTCAGACGTGATCATGCGGGGTTGCATTGATACTCGGGAAAAGCACTTCTGGAGGATACAGTTTCCTTGAGTGATAAACTTGTAAGCTGGATGTCAAAGAATACAAAATGCACTGCAATGTCTTCAGCTGAGGCAGAGTATGTGGTCGTTATCGGCAGTGTTGCTCAAGTAAGGGGATGAGGACACAGCTTCAAGATTATTGCTTCAACAAATTACAACAAATCCCGTTGTACTGCGGACTCTCAGTCGCCATAGCGATCTCTGCAAACCCCGTACAACATTCGCGAACATAGACATCCATACTCGTATCACTTCATAAAGGAACAGGTTGAAAATGGTATAATTGAATTATATTTTGTCAGAACTGAATACCAATTAGCTGACATGTTTACGAAAGCCCTTCCTGAGGATCGGTTTAAGTATCTTGTCAGAAGGATTGGTATGAGATGTTTGACTCCAGCTGAACTGGAGGTTCTGACAAATGAGAATGCTTGACATCATCATCAAACATCACCATGTACATATTTTTGAGAAAAGCAAAATACAAAAATATAAAACTTCAAAAAGAAAATACAAAATCAGAAAATCAGAAAATTTCCAAAAAGATTCTTCTCGACATGTCTCTTGGAATCGATAACATTTACGTGCTTAGAAATGTCGATTAACATTGACACGGGTGTGTAAATGAAGTTCGAGCGAGAGTTTGCAAATAGTTTCAAAACATGTCATTTCTAATTTTCTAAATGGCTTATGTGCAAATGTCAGTACATAACCGTGGTTCAAAATAAAGGAAGGTTTATAACTTATCCTCACAACGAGAAAATTAACGTTTCTCGGTCTTGAGCTGTTCTTACAAGACATTCAATGTTTTTAGCTCAAGAAAAAGGATTAGTGTACGTTTCGTGCGCTTACCTTACGGTTAGAGAGGAAGTCTTCTAACATCTGGTTTTCAAAAAGTTGAAACACCAATTTTTTCAAGAATTTCTCGATGACATTCATAATCTTTCAAATTTATGTGTTCAACACTCCATCCTACAATGTTTTAAAAGACAACAATTTCTCAATTGGTTCTATTATTGAGGGGGAGTTTTTCGAAAAACAAAGTTTTAATGTTCTTGATTACATCATCAACGACAAATTCTTATGTATCAAAACATTATCCAATTATGTTCCAAAACCATTCAGGCTGATATATTTTTCCAACAGCTTTTTTCAAGACTTATTTAATCACAAGGTATTTCAAAAACTAAGTGTGTATTATTTAAATTAAGGGGAGAAAAAATGTATTTAAAAATATGATTAATCGACTCTAATGTGCTGAACGTATGAAAGGTTTATGCGTTCGATATAAGACCCAACAACATCTTAAAATTCACGACGATTTCTGATAGTAAATAAGGTGGTTAGGTTAAGAATCAATCCTTTGATCAACCTGAAACGGAGGATCTACCAAGGTTAATCCAAAAGTTAGAAATAGCAGTCCTTAGGTATGATTGGAGATGAATGTAAATGGGAATAATGCCGACTAAGATTGAGCTAACACTGGAACAATCACAACAAGGTGTTAGTAATGACGTCCTAGTAAGCATTGAAGGCGTTGAAGAATTAAAAAGAACTGTATGGATAAAGGGTCTAAACAAAGAGCCTCCACACAACTTTAAGGCAGAAACCGGGTCAATACACAATCTATCAGGAATCAAAGATTGATTGTGGTATTGGAAAACGACATCATGGACACAGTGGATGCAAATGCACACACCTTCCCAGCCATTGGGTTTCTCTTAACCAGAACTTGTCTCATTTGTCCGGAGATACACATGTTATCTATTGAATCTCATGCCGGATCGTTTGATATTGAATAGGTGCAATATGGGTCCAGCCTCCGAGTACTAAACCAAAAATCGCATATATCGAGTCTCTAGGAGCCAAGAGATCAATCAAATCTCGTTAGGACACTTCCATTTCAAACACTTGTTGAACATATCAGGTTCACAGTTCACAAGCTGTTATCAAGAGTCCTACGCAATATCATTGTGATATTTGCCAGAACATCCGAGTGATACTAATGTATTCACAATGAAGATGGAAATCCTGCTTGAGCCAGCATCAAACAAGCTCTTGGTAGGTGACTTGCGAGATTCTATATGAATCAAACTTGTGACAACTGGATATCGATTTGGTCCAGTAAATGAATTGACGGTTGATGAATTTTGATAAAAACATGACACTCTCGATGTGTTACAAAAACTCTTTAACGAGTGACACGTCGATTGATTTTCAAATCAATTTTCTCGTTTATCACTAACGTAAACCTGCAGGTCAAACGGTGGTAACGGCAACCTCAATCCCATTCAAATGCTCAATCTACGAAGACATACTATCTAGAAAGCTCAAGATTTAAAGACAAAGACTTCCGCTAACTCTGATTTAAAGCTTTCAAGATAATGCAAAAGTATGAGCATGTTGGTCAAAAACAAAAGATCGCAAGATGGCAAAGACGATAAAGACAATGACAAAGGCTCAAAGTCAAGATCGCAAAGCATGAAGGAACAAGCCTACAACAAATAACGAAGACAAAGACCAAGAACACTCGAGCTTAAACGACAAAAGCAATCTCACTGATCTCATGAAGGAGTGTCATCAATGAACTCACTTCGGGGGAGATTGTTAGCCTCAATTTTATTGAGTCAATAAAGGAAGCTCGTTCCCGTGTTCAAGACCTCACTTCGGGGGAGATTGTTAGCCTCAATTTATTGAGTCGAACAAGGAAGCTCGGTCACTCTACGATGGAGCTTCGGTCTTTAATTAGTTAATGTTGTAACAGGATAATATCGGGAATCGGGCTCGATAGATAATCTAATATTGTATATGTTTCGGGTTTAATCCCAAACAAAACCCGAGCCCGGGTCCTAGTTAAATATCCCACGCGTCGTAGGGATATATATATAGATATTTTCATAAGAAAATATCTAAGAAATCATAATATCTATTTTCTAATATCTTCATTTTCTCTCATCTCTCTCTTATCTATCACCTCTCTTTCTCTCTTTCTAGTTTTTCGATTTGTGTTGTGATTATATGAAGTGAAGTAAATCGGGTTCCTACAATTGGTATCAAAGCTACGTGTGGATTCGTGGTTTATTCTTGTGGTTAAACAAGATCAAATTCGTGTGTAATATTGAAGAAAAAAAAACCGAACCCGAATTTTTATGCTTAGATGGTTGAATGTTTATGTTATTAAGCAAGATCTAGGCATAAGGTAGCTAATTGTGCAAGAGAAATCAAGTTAAAAGGTCAAAAAGGGTGATTATAAGGCGATTTTTGGTGACAAAAATCATATATTTCGTCATTGCGTTTTGACAAACTGGCAAAATTCATGTTGCGTTTTGATTTCTTCTTGTTGCGTTTTGACTTCCTTCTTGTTGCGTTTTGATTTTCTTGTTGCGTTTTGATCTTGGTTGCGTTTTGGTTCATTGCGTTTTGATTGCAGGTTGCGTTTTGAAGAACTTAAACGACAAAAGCAATCTCACTGATCTCATGAAGGAGTGTCATCAATGAACTCACTTCGGGGGAGATTGTTTGCCTCAATTTTATTGAGTCAATAAAGGAAGCTCGTTCCCGTGTTCAAGACCTCACTTCGGGGGAGATTGTTAGCCTCAATTTATTGAGTCGAACAAGGAAGCTCGGTCACTCTACGATGGAGCTTCGGTCTTTAATTAGTTAATGTTGTAATTAAATATTATCGGGAATCGGGCTCGATAGATAATCTAATATTGTATATGTTTTGGGTTTAATCCCAAAGCAAAACCCGAGCCCGGGTCCTAGTTATATATCCCGCGCGTCACATTAAATGTGTAGGGGTATATATATATTTAGATATTTTCTAAAATATCTAAATATATATATAGATATTTTCATATGAAAATATCTAGTTTTATAATTTCACAAAATATATTTTTTCTTTTCTCTCTCAACTCTCTCTCTACTCTCTCTCTATTTCGTCTCTCTCTCTCTCTTCTCTTTTCTTGTTTTCGTGGTTCGGGTTATGAAGTGGAAGTATTAAAACGGGTTCCTACAGTTTGGCAATACGTTTTTGTGCAATAGTGTAAGCATCATGCATGTCAGAAAATCTAGATACAGTAAGCACATAATCTGTTGCAGTATAAAATACATCTTCAGACAAGCATTCAAAAATTATGTTCTTATTCTCAATGAAAAGATTTTTTCTCTCTATGTCATCGCACTTCTTAGCAACAGCATCTTAGTCAACCTCAGCCTCCATTTGTTTAAAAACCTCTTTTATTTTGTTAATTTCGTTGATGACAGCTTTTTGAATTTCCTCAAGATGTTCTTTGATTGTTTTGAAAAATGGGATTACCTCGGTGAGATAACATGTCTTTGTTTGTTCAAAACCCATTTCCTCTTCAGTGATACCCGTAGGTGTGATCCTTTTTTTACAGGTTTTATCAAATTCTGAAAAAAGTTATACTAAAGAATAAATATTTACTTGTACTTTGACTTTTTTTTTGGAGGACTTTGAGGAAACCGTCATAGCTGTAATTGGTTTGGCTGATTTGGCCTTTTCTTTAAGAGCTTTGGCATTCATTTTGAGAAGGTCATTAGACCAAAATATCTGCTCAGGGGTCAATTGTTTCTAAGGTGTGAAAGTCGCTAAATAATTCTCTTTCGAGTAATCATGTGGTGCAATCTTAACCTTCTTTTTCACACACTCTGGGTCTTTCATTTTTGCAATCATTTGTTTCCTAGTAGTCTCAGCTATCTTTAGGGTGTCTTTTAAGTCATGAACTAAGGCACGAGCATGGTTAGTCTTGACAATCTCACGACCATTGTATAGAGCAGGTTGAACTTGCCTTGCTTTAGATAGATAAAAGGGGTTCTTGTAGTCTATTGCTACCCTATTTCTACCATATTGACTTCATCATAAAAGGACTTAGGTTTGCACAACATATGGAATGTTTGAAGAGACTGATCTTGTTTATATAGCTTATCTTCGACCTTTTCTTTTTAAGTGTTTCATGTCTAGAAATTCTTTAAAGAGCTTATTTTCTTTCTATTTAAAATCATGTTTTAACGTTGATACTTCTTCCCTGATTAACTTGTTATGGTTAAGGGTAGAGTTAAGTTGCATTTCAACAGAATGAAGTTCCTTTTGTAAAGATTCTTCCTTAACATTACGGTCTTTGATAATTATTCTCATATGTGTATCAATCATCAGTTCTCGTTCATTTAGTTCAAATTTGGCCCTTTTTTCATAAACCTCAACTAATTCCTTATATCTAGCAAGTTCAGTAGTTAGGGATGCATTAACATTATTGTTAGAAGTGACACCTTGGGCATCCTGCATATATTTATCATTGGTAATAATCATTACTGCATCATTAGGAACAAAAGATACATCACTATGTACAACTTGGTCTTCGTTGTCCTGCACATATTGTTCATACGAGATAATATTACTATTACTCGTATATTTAGTATCTGAGTCAACAACATCATTTGGTTGTACATCATTATGTATCTCGTGTTCCTCATGAGACTCATTCATATTATCGAGACAATTATCATGATCTTGTACCTCAGAGAGTGTGTCAGAATCATACGATGGACCAGCTTCATCATTAACTGGATCAACAGAGGATAGATTGGCCATGAACATTGACTAAGCAGTAGGAGCTTCAGCAACATCATAGTCGAAGACGTCACATTGATTAGCTTGAAAGATGTTGTCTTCGTTCTAGGCCATATCCTGAACTGGTCCTTCATCTACCTCATCATCAAAAGTGTTGGTTTGTCCACCTGCAAGAAATAATAGCTGCTCCTCATCCAAATCTACTCCATTTTCTTAAGCTTGCATCAGCAATATCTTTTCCTTGAAGTAGTTAGAGTTTTGTGGTCGCTTTGGCTAAATGTAGTTTCTGGATCGATCAATGATTAGTGATTGTATGTTAAAAGTGGTGAAGTGAAATTAAGTGTTATTGTTGTTTTGGTTTGAAAGTAGTTCAAATGTCAAAGAAGTCCAATAGTCCAAAACTGTGTCTTAAACCACTGGAATATTAATCAAACCGATACTTACAAACCGCTACCGTCAAACCGTTATTGCTAAACTGCTAAAAATGGTAAACCGCTATGAAGACAAACTGCAAAACCGCTACCTAGAAATGAAATGAGCAGAGGTTTATTTCCCAAATCGAAAATGAGAATTAATCTTCAAAAACCTGTAAATCGCTATGCTACAAACCGCTACTAATGCCAAACCGCTACTAGAATATAGCTGGTAAACCGCTATGAAAATAGAACATCAAACCGCTGCCAAGAAACTAAGTGGACAGAGTTTTGTTTCCCAAATCATTATGAGAAAAAAATCTTCGAAACCTGTAAACCGCTACCTAGTAAACCGCTACACTACATGCCAAACCGCTGTCCCTTTCAAGACTAATAAACCGCTGCCAAATAAGACAACCTTCTGTGCTAATAGGACAAACCGCTGTAACAGTGTACAGCACTGAAAAATCGCCATAACAGTGTACCAAACCGCTACAATAAACAATACACAGTATACCAAACCGCTACGAGGAAATGCAAAGATTTTCACCTTAATACACCTAAAAATCACCGTTTTGAACGTTTTGACTTGGATTCTTTTGCACAACTAAGTACTAGAAGGCAATAGCAACTACAAAAACATGAACTTTAACACAAGAAACATGAAAATTAATGAAACTCAAGAACAAGAGCTAAAACCTTCAAAAACTCAACTTTTGATCTAAACCAAGCACTAAAATGCACACACAAACTATCTAATCGTCCCATGAGCTCTGATAAAAATTGTAGGATATTAGATATCATCACACAATCGAATAGTTAGTAGATTAGTTGAATGCTAGAGAGAGAAACAAAGAAAATGCATACTCCTCTAGAGAGAGAAAGTGTGTGTGTATAAAATGACTAACCACCTCTTCCATAAGATGGAAGAGGCTTATATAGTTGTGTACAAAACCAGCCAAAGGGCCTTTTTAGTGGGCTTACACGTTGGGTTTTATACCAGGCCCATTACCGAATGTTATACATTAAACGTTAAACTACGAGCTACGATAAACTATAAAATACACAGGGTGACCGAGTCTTTTTCTAATATCTAACACTCAGAGAATATGTTAGAATCATAAGGTGGTCCAACTGTGTCATCATTGATTAAACCAACAAGAGACAAACTTTCCATGAAGATTGCATTTGCAGTAGCTTTGTCATCACAATCTGAATCATATGCATCAACATGGTCTGCCTTGAAATATTTTGTAGCTTGCAACTAAAGATCCTCACATTCATTAGTTTCTTCCAAACTGTTAGCTAAGAAATCCTGTTGTTCATCATTCAATACAACTCCTTCTTATTGTGCTTGAGCAAGTAGCATCTTATCTTTAAACCATTTAGAATCTTTCACCCTTTTCTTAGCAGTACATTGCTTAGCAATATGCCATTCACCTCTTTAGTTATAACATCTGATTACCCTTGGTTGATTTGCCCCTGAATTTCCAACTATATTGACAAACCTTGCCCTATAGCTTGATTCTTTCTGACACTGCCTACATAACCTTGAGACTGTCTACCTTGAACATTCAGAACTGTAACTTGGCCATTTTGAATTGTAGCTTGATTTCTTGGATTAGACGAAGTTCGAAGTTGGTTATTTATGGGTGGATGAGCTATAAGAAGAACTCAAGAAGATCAAGCTTTGTTGAGACTGGTTATTGGATCATCAGTTGGAAGAAAGGTTAGTACAACAAATCCGATATTAGGTTGAATTATAGGTGGTTGTTGAACAACTGTTGGTGCATAGCTTTAAAGTGGAGGTGACTGAATGTGTTGTTGGGTTATTGGAGTGTTTGATTGATAGTGCTGATAAACTTTAAATGGTTGAGAATATTATTGTATTTGCTGAGTGTTGTATGAGAATATTACTGTATTAACTAACCCTTCCACTCCAAATTCACCCAAAGCCACCTAATGTATCCTATCCGTTTCCGTTTCCATTATATGTTATCTTACACTACACCCTACAACCCTTTAAAAAGACCTCTTAGATAGTAATGAATAATGCTTGCACCTAGCGGTGAAGGTTTGATCCTTTACCAAGCCAATGGTAATTTATATGCTATGACAGGTAATGAGTATTGATTTTCTGTTTCCCCCTTATGTTATAAATTATTATATACCCGGGTGAAAGAGAGAATCCCAAACACTCATTTTAGGTGCTAGTATATACTTTTCGTGCTTTTAATTACGAGGTCTAGAAGGTTGTGTTGTAAAATATGTTTAAAGAGTAAGTAAAATGACCCCTCATATTGTTATTGTCTAGGTAGAAAAGCCTATTTTCTTGAGGACAAGAAAATCCCAAGTGTAGTGGTATTTGATGAGGTGTCATTTTATACACTTTTTCAGGGTCGTTTAACCTCCTAAATCGTGCATTTTTTCCCAAAATAGGTACTTAATCGTTCATTTTCATGTATTTCTCATTTAGAGGGCATTTGGAAGAATTACACGTGACTTAGGCTCATTTGGAGAAGAAACGGACAAGACTACGGACCTACACCAACATTTCTAAAGATTATGTTCTCAACAGCTGGAGACGGCGTCACAGTTTCTACGTGACGTCATCACGACACATCCCAAGATGGCGTCACATATTCCATGACGGCGTCAAAGATCACGACCCAGCCCATTATCTAGAATATTATCTTTCATGATGGCGTCATGACTAAACTGCGATGCCGTCATAGCGTTTTTCCTATATATATAAATCTGAATTTAGGGTTTTGAGTGTGTAACTTTAGAATAAAAAGAGGGTATGAACCCTAGTTCATTTAGCAGTTGTTAGGGACGATTTTAGGGCCTAAAAACCCTATTGTACTTCCTCCAACTCATGTTTTAATCAAGTAAGGTTTATTTAATCATTCAATATGTCTATGTGTTGTTTGATTCATCTATGTTCTTGCTTTATCTTTAACATGCTTGGCTAAACCTCCTATTATGTTTATTTATGATTGTATGAAACCTAGAATGTAGATCTTAGTGGTGTTGCATCTTGTGATGGATGTGCATGTTAGGTCTTTGAAAACCAGCTTTTATCTGTATCGTTGTTGATATGTCTAGGAAAACATGATTATGTAGAAAGGATACCATCGGGTAACAGTCTTCATACTACCTTGCCCCCTAATATGGTTGATCCACTCTTAATATATTTCACATGCACTTAGTATACCCTTGGGGGCCTTGTAATTGTCTTCATACTACCTTACTTATGCGTTGCCTTAACGGAATACTAAGTAGATGGCGGGTTCGTGTAATTTGTTCATGACTTAGGAAATAATTACATAGATCATCACAAGTGTGACAAGGCAACAATACTAGGAGAAGCAATCTAGGGAGTAATACATGATTAAATAAACACAGTCTTTTATTATATTGTTATCACCAGTAGCTTAGACTAATATTTAGTTTAATAGCTAAAACCAAACCAACCTCTCCAATTATATGATTTACTTGCTTTCCATAATATATAAAAAAAATCTTCTTTCAACCCTTAGAATTCTGTTAGACCGTGATCAAGCCTTCCCAACCTATTCCTCGAGTGAACGATAACAACCCCCGAGTCTTTCCTATACTACTACTATAACGATTAGGTGCTCTGCCTAGGGAGTTGTAAAACTTCGTGTAGAAGTGTAACAACCCACTCCGGAAAGGAGGCCGAAACGTCATAATCATGGTGTCATATCAAAGCATAATAAAGGCATAAAGTCATAAATGATAACATAGGACAAGGTGGAAAGCCGGAATCAAACATCGGCTCCCAATTATGAGATCAACATGAATAACGTAAAAGACGTCTAAAGGACCGAAACAAGTGTCCAAGATAGTAAATAGCACATAAAATGCCTGCGATATAAATACAGGACGCTAAATAGTCACATCCTAAGCACACACTCTCTCATTGCCCAAATCTCCCGCTATAATTACCTGCCTAAAAAGAAAAAGAGAAAAGAAAATCGGCTGAGCAAAAACGCAGTGAACGAAATAATTTCAATGTAAATAAATAAGTATGAATCCTTATAGTAAATACAAAGTAGCGGAAAGATCAAAAGTGACATGAGGAACCTGGAGAATGGTTCATGAAGATTATAGGAAAAAAACATTAAACAATGGTATACGAAGAAAAGAATGTTTCATAGAAATTTATCATGGGAAAGTATAAACAAAATATAATGAATGCCCACCGACTCATATAAATCATACATGTCATAATAATAATAATCGATGAATACATGCAAATAGTACAAGGTGGGCTGCCTCAACATGTAATAGAGGGGTGACCTCTTTCTAATAATATGGGAAAGGGATCAGCTCCAATGTGAAGGGATTAGAGCACACACCAACAATCACACATGAACGTGTAAAACCATAAACAATGGATGCACGCCATACGCCCAGAATAATAATGGCCAAACATGAAATTTTTAAGTAGTAACATGAAAAGGGACCCTTGCGTGAAATCACTCTCAACGCGAAAAGTCCGTGACACAAGAGCCGGTCATGTGGCCGTTCCATGGTACCGAAAATGTAGGTATACATGACTAGGATGTAATCAAGTAAATCATGGTCATGTCATAAATATAGTAATATATAGTAGCTCTGGGCAATGAATAAGTCATGAATCAACGAGTAGAGGGATCATGGGAAAAAGACATAAAAATGGAAGCATAGCAGTTCTGGGGAATGAATCAATGAAAAGCAAGAATGTCCTTACTGAAAGGACAGAATATATTTACCTTATGTCATCAGTAACGAAAGATAATGGATAAGAAGAAGGATGCAACTCCTGCTTAAAGTGCCTACATGGTTTAAAGGACAATATATAGTTACTTGTTCATGATTAAGGTTACTTTCCATTTTTTTTGTAACTTTCTATTTTTAGTAACTTTCTATTTTTAGTAACTTTCTATTTTTAGTAACTTTCTATAATTAGCATGATTCCTTGATTAGTACGTTCCATGATTAACATATTCCATGATTAGTATGTTTCATGATTAGTATTCTTGTTATATTGGGTACTTTCCAAAAATAGCAGCTTCTAATTATAGTAAGTTTCCAAAAATAGACTTTCCTTAATTAACTTTCCATAAATGATAACTTTCCTGATTTAATAAGTTTCCATAATTAAACTTTCCAAAAATAGACTTTCTAAAAATAGACTTTCCAAAAATAGCAGGTTTCTATATATAGTAAGTTTCCATAAATAGCATGTTTCTATAAATAGCAGGTTTCTATAAATAGTAAGGTTTACATAAATAATATCAAAATGACATTTTCTACCCCCCAACTTATTTTTCTCAGATCATAACAAATATAATAACATGCTTAAATCAGACCCCAAAGTTTCAGAAATTACAAAACACCCCCTTATACTTTTAAAACTCAAATCGGGTAACAAATAAGTGCACAAAACCCTAATTAAAATTTTCCCCAATAATTACACAATTTTTATACATTCATTAGCATGTATTGGACCTGGGAAAAATATAAAAACCCTAACCCTAATTCGTTTTTCAATTATTTCTTCCTTTTCTCTTTATTTCGCAAATCGGCAAAACCCTTAAATCCCAAATAATTATTTCGAGTCCTCTAAAAATTTAACCAACAATTGATCTGAGATATACATGATATATTCCACCTTAGAAAATTATAAAATCAATTTTACAAATTGTTTTATTGCCGATTACACAATTAATCTAAAATTAGGGTTTCGAACATATATTTATTCATATGATCAAATTAACATGCATGGCTATTTTTCTTGTGTTTATACTGAATTATAATGATGAAAAACAAGTCATAAAATTACCTTTGATAATTATTGATGATTCTATGGATTTATGAAATTCGGTTGAATTAATCGAACAAAACCAATACCTAAAATCGAACCAAGCCTCCACAATCTTTCTCACTATTTTTCCCACAATCCTTGACCTTCAATACACCTTAGAAAATCGTTCAAAGCCTGGAGAAAATTTTGGATGCCTCCTCTCTTGATTTTTCTTTGTGCCGACTATGTGTTTTTTAGGGTTTTGCAAAATAAAATGATAAGATAATTATAAAGAACCCATTTTCTATAATATGGCCGAGATTTTTAAGGTTTTAAAAAGTATATTACAGATTTTATAGTTTATCATGTTTATTTTGCATTTATCTTTACTTATTTACTTTAATTATTAATTATAATACATATATAATTAATGTAATAAATTGGCATACATAATATATATACATAAGTATTTATTTTTCTTGTATAACATAATGTATTTTATTCTTACATAAATTTCATAATTGTTACTTGTTGCATTTTCATAATTTATAGCATTAAAATGAATTTATTTAAACTTTTATGCATTTTTCTTTCATTAGGGGCATTTTGGTCATTTTACTCTTATTGAGATTTTTAGGTTTTACAAGAAGTCTAACGACGACCGCATCAAGTTTTTGGCGCCGACGCCTGGGGAATAGTTAGGTATTGATCATAGTTTAGCTTAGTTCTACTCGCTTGAATCCTTTCAAGTGAGATTTAATTTCCGCATATTAGCTTTCTTGTAGTCTATCTTTTCTTCGTGTTATCTGTTTCGTAAATCTGTCACTATGACACGTAGCACCGTTAAAAGGTTAATGAAACCTCTCGACGAACCCTAAAGAGAATTCCGAAGGCTCAGGATAGCCGCCTTGCGATCACATCAAAATGAATCTCTTGCTATTGCCAAAAGAAACCTCTTTGATAATGATGCATCTTCATCCAACAACACCGGACCTCAACCGCCAACCCCTTCCAAGACCTTACATGAGCGTTCTCACCCCACATCCTCCGGTTTCCAAAATCCAATCACAGTTCCAACTGAACAAACCAGAAGAACTGTTGACTCACGTGACATCTGGTTGATTTAAAATACATGCACATTCTAGGGACTGAGAATCGAGGACCCCCTCTATCATGTTAAACACTATTTAAGTATCGTTGATAACATACAAGCTGATGGAGCCACAAGGGATACGTCTAGGTTAAGATTCTTCCACTTCTCCCTCTAAGGAAAAGCGGCAGAATGGCTTGACATAATACCCCCCACTTAAGCCACGGCGTGGGATCAGCTCGTGTCACGATTCCTTGACCATTTCTTTCTGGTAGAACGTACCTCGGCCCTTAAAGACTTAATCCTTAGATTCAAACAAGGGGACGACGAACCTCTTAAAAGTGCCTGGATTCGTTTCTAGGACTTAATCAAACAAGTTCCTCATCATGGGAAACAGAAATGGCTTCTGGTTCAAATCTTTCACGACAACATATCTCGGATCGACCGCAGGAAGCTCGATCAATTCACCCAATTCCGTTTCAGCTCTCTTACTAAAGAAGAAGGATGGAATAGAATAGAAGAATATGTCCAGTACCAAGACGATCTTTGGGACAAACCATCACCCTTCATTAACGTCTCTTCTATCTCAGAAGCGATGTAACCTGCACTCAGGGGACGTTTAAAAAGGGCATGTAAGCAAATCTCTTTCCTCGAAACACCTACTCGAGAGATTGGGCTTAAAAACCCCTACCTGATTTGCGATTACTACGGAGGATCCCATGAGGCTGATGAATATGAGTAGAACAACCCATCCGAGCAGGTATGCTTGTCTGGAGGAGACATCTACAATGATCCTTCCCTCCTAAGATTCTATCAGAACGACAATACCTCACCATAGGGGAACATCAAATGTAAGAAAAAGGGATAGGATGGCCCCGAATATATTGTTAGAAGTAAGTTTGAAGACGAGCTTGCTAACTTCATGCTCGAAAAGAAATCTCACGCAAAAGGGATAAGAGACATGCTTGTCCAACACCGTATGGAATTGGATGAACAATACTCCCAAATTCTATCATCAATCAACAAAAGTGAAACTCCTGAACCTAAAGCACCAACTTTTGCCATAACAACTAGATCAGGAATTAGCACACAAGACCCACCTTTTCTAGACCCGCCACAACTAGCGACTGACAACCTCATCGAGGGGGAAACCGAAAAAGAAGGGCCTGAGGGCGCAAAACCAAGCATTATACAAGAACCCGCCCCTCGGCCATCCATCCTTTACCAGCCCTCCAAGACATCCAATCTACCTTTTCCATCCCGATTAAAGATGAGAAAGGGGATGATGAGGATGAGCGGCTTCTCTCAATCTTTAAGCAAATCCATATCAATCTGCCATTCCTTGAAGCAATGATTCACATGCTAAAAGGAGCCAAAATTTTGAAAGATCTATTTTCACATAAGGAGAAACTTGAGAAAGTAGTCTCCTCAGTCAAGCTTAGTGAGGAGTGTTCTGCTATTATTCAAAGAAGTCTACCCCAAAAGGAAGGAGACCTAGGAAGCTTCACACTGCCATGTCTCATTGGACCCCTGACAGTAAAGAACGCCCTGGCTGATTTAGGGGAAATTATAAATCTCATGCCACATTCTCTCTTCCAACGACTAGGGATCTCTAAACTCAAACCAACCAAAATGAGTATTCAGCTGGCTGATCGGTCTATCAAATACCCCATCGGGGTATGCAAGAATCTATTAGTAAAAGTAAGCAAATTCATCTTCCCGGTCAATTTCGTAGTTTTAGAGATGGACGAAGACGAATTAGTCTTGATCATTTTGGGACGGACCTTCCTTGCCAGGGCAAGAGCTGTGATCGACGTATACGAGGGAAAATTGAGTTTAAGGGTCGAAAGTGAAACCATCACCTTTAACATGGGGAAATCTATGAAATCCAAACACTCCCGCGATGATTACCTGTACTGCGTCGATCACACCGTTAAATTGCTCCAGGAACAATGGGTCGACACAATAAATCATGACAGAAAATGGACTAAAGAATAAAAATAGGAAGATTCTAACAAAGTACTCGCTGTTTCTTTCTACCCGAGGACAGAGCCGATGGAATCACTTGAATGGAAAGCCCTGGAAAATCGATTAAAACCATCAAGTATGGAACCACCAAAGCTCGAATTGAAGGAATTACCCGAACACCTTGAGTATGATTTCCTCCAGGAAAACAACCAACTCCCAGTGGTCATCTCATCCGCATTGTCCACCGATGAAAAAACCAGACTCCTCGAGGTTCTTCGGAACCATAAAAGGGCAATCGCTTAGAGTATCGCTAACATCAAAGGAATTGACTCATCCTTTTGTACTCACAAAATCCTCATGGAAGACGAGTTCAAACCAAGTGTCCAACCTCAAAGACGAGTTAACCCCAATATCAAAGAGGTAGTAAAAAAGGAAGTCATAAAACTCCTTGATGCTGGATTAATCTATCCCATCTCCAACGAATGTGAAAGCCATTCGAAGCTTTCTAGGACATGTTGGTTTCTATAGAAGATTCATAAAAGATTTCTCACAAATCGCACGCCTAATGACCCAGCTCCTAGTTAAAGATGCACCATTCAACTTCTTTGAAGAATGCATCCAAGCATTCGACACATTAAAACGTGAACTGACATAGACACCAATCATGATCAAACTAGATTGGTTATTACCATTTGAAATCATGTGCGACACAAGTGATTATGCTGTCAGGGCAGTACTAGGACAAAGAATCGACAAACATTTCAAGCCCATACACTACGCCAGTAAAACAATGAACAAAGCGCAAGAGAACTACACAACTACCAAGAAAGAGCTTCTGGCTGTTGTTTTTGCATTCGACAAATTTCGTCAGTACCTGGTCTTATCCAAGATCATCGTCTTCACGGATCATTTTGCCCTGCGATATCTATTCACGAAACAAGATGCAAAACCACGCCTAATTCGATGGATCTTGCTACTCCAAGAATTCGATATCGAGATCCGTGATAAGAAAGATGCTAAAAATCTAGCAGCCGATCATCTCTCCCGACTCGAACACCCCGACCTAGGGAAGCTAATCAGGGTTGAGATAAGGAACCTATTTCCTGAAGAGCGATTGATGGCAATCTCCAACAAGAATAACAAACCATGGTATGCTGACTATGCTAACTATTTAGCTAGTCGAGTACTACCTATCTGATCTACCCTCCAAGAGAAACAAAAATTCTTTAGCGATTTGAGGCGTTACTTTTGGGATGAGCCCTTCCTATTCAAACAATGTGCTGACCGAATCATACAAAGATGTGTGGCTGGAGATAAAGCAGCACAAATTCTTCGACAATGTCACAGCGGACCATCCGGAGGACATCATGGCATCGCCACTACCGCAAGTAAAGTCTTTGAGGCTGGGTTTTACTGGCCACATATCTTTCACGATGCACGTAAATTGGTCCAAGTCTGCGATGCATGTCAGCGGGCCAAAAACATTTCCTCGAGAGACGAAGCACCTCAAAATTACATCCAAGTTTGCGAAATATTCGATATATGGGGGATAGACTTCATGGGACCTGTCCCCTCATCAAACGGAAACAAATACATCTTAGTAGCTATCGACTATGTATCTAAGTGGGTAAAGGCTCAGGCCTTTCCAACCAATGATGCTAGGAACGTAGTGAACTTCCTTTGGAGACTATTCGCACGATTCGAAATACCAAAGGCCCTTATTAGCGATAGGGGCACTCATTTCTGAAACTACCAAATGGAGAAAGCAATGAAAAGGTATGGAGTGGTTCACCGATTCTCCACAGCATATCACCCTCAGACAAACGGACAAGTCAAGAACATGAACCGCGCAATAAAGCGTATTCTCAAAAACCCATTGGGAATAACAGGAAGGACTGGTCGTACAAATTAGATGATGCATTATGGGCATTTCAAACAGCATTCAAAACCCCTTTAGGAACGACCCCGTTTAGGATAATCTATGGCAAGGCATGCCATCTTCCTGTCGAATTAGAACACAAAGCATATTGGACCATAAAAAACTGCAACATGGACATTACAAAAGCTAAGGAAAACCGGTTCTTACAGATTAATGAGTTGGACGAAATGAGGCTTGACGCCTACGAATCATCCATCTCATATAAGGAAAGAACAAAAAGGTGGCATGATAAACGAATAAAATTGCCAATTAACTATGAAAAAGGAGATAAGGTACTTCTCTTTAATTCACGATTAAGACTATTCCTCAGAAAACTTAAGTCAAGATGGTATGGTCTATTTTCGGTAAGCAAAGACATAAAAAACAGAGCAATTGAGCTGTACGATGAGGAAGGAAGCGAATTTATCGTAAATAAACAACGGGTGAAGCCATATCAGAAGAACTTATTAGACACCAACAAAGACGATGATGTAACTCTAGACGATGAAGGAGAAGTCACGTAAGGACGTGTGACTTCGAGTCTAGCTACAAGACTCGTTAATAAAGAAAAGTGCTTCTTGGGAGGCAAACTAGGAGTCTCGTGCATGTTTTAATTCTTCATAGTTTGTTTTATTACGTTTGACCTATCTTGTAATCATGCTTTGTATTGTCTTTAACTTCGTCTTAATTTCAATCAAATGTATTTTGCAAACATTAAGTGTAGGGGAATTTATCCGGCTTTTGAGCCAAATTCAAACATGTTAAATGAATTGTCTAGATTAATTCGCATCAGTTTTGAGTCATATGATTGAATTGTTAAATCTCATGTTTTATGCAGCCATTTGTACAGGAATTAACTTATGGAATCAAGTGCAGGAAATTTTTCATCAAAAACAAAATTTTTGTTTTCACAAACTGTGGAGACGGCGTCACGATTAACACGCGACGCCGTCACCACGATACCTGTGACAAGGTCACAAAAACCCTGACGGCGTCAAACGCCCAGGTCCAAAAAACTTAAAGTTTTTAATTATTTTTGAAAATAAAACTTGCATAACATTTAATATATGTATTCTTCTGTTATAAACCTGCAAAACCTAATGTGTTTAACAATTCTCTCATCCTATCTTTACTACTTTATCGAGTCAATCCTAAATTCACATTGTATATTGGTTTATCGCACATTTTATGCTTGGTGTAGTTGTCTTTAATTACAGGTTATATTTGATAAGAAGCTTGGAAGTTCTTAGGAAGTTTCATTGGATAATTCTTAGACGACGATTTAACCAGTTATCACATGTTTCTTCTCTATTATTGAGCAAACCAGGGGAGTACTAGTTTCTTTTCCTTGTTTCCTTTTCCCTTTATTCATTTTTAAGGGTACTTCTATAGAACATTGGAGACAATGTTTAACTTAAGTGTAGGGGGAAATTACCCTTAGAAACTATTCTTTCATTTTCCATTTGATTTGTCCTTAAAATGATGGGTAATATATCGAAACATAGCATAAGAGGTGATTTCTACCCAAATTTAAAAAATTTTATGACACATACCAACGAAAACCGAGTATTAATAGCGTCTCATGGATAGAAATTTATATGACAAGCACAATAACCCTCAAAATTCCACCCCCAAAATGTGAGGTTCGCCTTTAGATCTTTAGGAGTTTCGGTATCTATTATTGATGCCCATGATAGTTTATACCTTTAGCTTTTTCAAGTTAAGGAGTGAGCAGTCACATGTGTCTATTTTGTCGTTACGGATGTGTACGTGTGGTCTTCGTCGCCTTTTCTGGAGCATTGAGATCGGTATTAAATTATATGAGTGTACAGGTAGTATATTAAATTTTAGAACTTGTTATTGTGATGCATCTCGAGACTGCATAGTAAGTATTAGGATTTGCTTGATAAGAGGCATTAGGATTAACCCATGTTTTAAACCTGTAATTGTTATGATGGTCACACCGATCATATAACTATCCCACACCCTTGCCATGCACTCACCTTTAGTGCAAGATACCCCTAGTACAACCTCCGAGCCTGTCCTTTTTCACGGTTCTTGTAATTTTCTGGTTAAGCCAGACTATTAGTGAATAGCATTGTCACCCTTAAACCAATTGTTACACCTAAATCGCCTTAGCCTACCTTGTATGTACTCGCTTTTAGTACATTATTGTGTTTAACCCAAGTTAATTATTTGAGTACACAGTTGCTAAGTCTTTATCCTTGTAAATACAGTTTTGGGACGATTGAGATTCATAGTAGTATTTATTTCATGGAAGAATGGGGAAGAAAAGTTAAGTCAACACCCCTATATATTTGTCAAATGCTCTCCATGTTATTTTGATCCACCTCAAATTGGGTCATTAGATAGATTGTAAATATCGAGCATGTAAAAGCTCAACTGTAGGGGTACGTATTATAAACCCCAAGTGATGTATTACGTTATTCAAAAAAAAAAAAAGAGATTGATGTAGAGTTGTGTAGAGTTTGTAGATCTTCGTTCGAGTCTTGGCTTAACAACCAAACCAAAGTGTATTCGTGTAAATAATTAGCTAACCCTTCCACTCCAAATTCACCCAAAGCCACCCAAATGTATCTCATCCGTTTCTGTTTCCATTATATGTTATCTTACACCTACACCCCACAACCCTTTAAAAAGACCTCTTAGATAGTAATGAATAATAGCTGTGGAGGTTTGATCATTTACTAAGCCTATGGTAATTTATATACTATGACAGGTAATGAGTGTTGATTTTCCGTTTACCCCTTATGTTATAATTTATTATACACCTGAGTGAAAGAGAGAATCTCAAACACTTATGTGAGGTGCGAGTATATACTTTTCGTGCTTTTAATTATGAGGTCTAGAAGGTTGTGTTGTAAAATATATTTAAAGAGTAAGTAAAATGACCCCTCATATTGTTATTGTCTAGGTAGAAAAGCCTATTTGCTTGAGGACAAGTAAATCCTAAGTGTGAGGGTATTTGATAAGGTGTCATTTTATACACTTTTTTGGGGTCGTTTAACCCCCTAAATCGTGCATTTATGCCCAAAATAGGTACTTAATCATTTCTTTTCAGGTATTTCTCATTTGGAGGGCATTTGGAAGAATTACACGTGACTTGGGCTCATTTGGAGAAGAAATGGACAAGACTACGGACTTACACCAACATTTCTCAAGATTATGTTCTCGGCAGCTGGAGACGGCGTCACAGTTTCTACATGACGCCGTCACGACGCATCCCAAGACGGCATCACATATTCCACGACGGCATCAGAGATCATGACCCAGCCCATTATCTAGAATATTCTCTTTCATGATGGCGTCACGACTAAAACGCGATGCCATCACAACGTTTTTCCTATATATAGAAACCCGAATTTAGGGTTTTGAGTGTGTAACTTTAGAATAAAAAGAGGCTACGAACCCTAGTTCGTTTAGCAGCTGTTAGGGAAGATTTTAAGGCCTAAAACCCCTATTGTACTTCCTCTAACTCATGTTTTAATTAGGTAACGTTTATTTAATCATTTAATATGTCTATGTGTTGTTTAATTCATCTATATTCTTGCTTTATCTTTAACATGCTTGGCTAAACTTCCTATTGTGTTTATTTATGATTGTATGAAACCTAGAACATAAATCTTAGTGGTGTTGCTTCTTGTGATGGATGTGCATGTTAGGTCTTAGAAAACCAGCTTTTGTCTGTATCGCTGTTGATATGTCTAGGAAAACATGATTGTGTAGAAAGGATACCATCGGGTAATAGTCTTCATACTACCTTGCCCCCTAATATGGTTGATCCACTCTTAATATATTTCACACGCACTTAGTATACCCTTGGGGGCCTTGTAATAGTCTTTATACTACCTTACTTGTGCATTGCCTTAACGGAATACTAAGTAGATGGTGGGTTCGTGTAATTCGTTCATGACTTAGGAAATAATTACACAGATCATCACAAGTGTGAAAAGGTAACAACACTAGGAGAAGTAATCTAGGGAGTAATACATGATTAAATAAACACAGTCTTTTATTATATTATTATCACAAGTAGCTTAGATTAATATTTAGTTTAATAGCTAAAACCAAACTAACCTCTCCAATTATATGATTTACTTGCTTTCCATAAAATATAAAAACACAAAAATAATCTTCTTTCAACCCTTAGAATTCTGTTAGACCATGATCAAGCCTTCTTAACCTATTCCTTGAGTGAACGATAACAACCCCCCGAGTCTTGCCTATACTACTACTACAACGATTAGGTGCTCTGCCTAGGGAGTTGTAAAACTTCGTGTAGAAGTCTAACAACGATTGCATCAATACAACTAATCAAAGTTCACTTTATTTCTTGCTTGTTTAGCTGCAGTGACAAACCTACTCCACTCAGGTTGAAGATAATTTACAAACTTCGTATTGATTTGCATGGGTAACATAGACATAGGAATCATGTTCATGTCATTGATGAATTTAGAATATCTCAGATAGTATGAGTGGATTGATTCTCTAGGCTCATATGTGAGTTTATTAAATTCATCATATAGCATTGACTCACGTTTTTGCTTGGTCGTATGTGTGCCTTCCATAAGTTCTTTGATGCAATCCCATATTTCCTTAGCAGTCTGAAAATGGTTGATGAGAGTGTAAATGTCAATTAGCAATCCAAGAAGAAGTATGTTGACAGCTTTGATGTCACTGTCGTATCGTAACTTCTCTTATGGAGTAAGATCTTCTACTGTTTGAAGACGAGTGATGTCGGTAGTTCCATCAGTGTCTTTGACAGTTATAATTGTTTTAAGTTTAAAAGGACCATTGTCGATTAAGTCTTTTAACATTTAACCATTCTCTTTGCCTTGGATATAAAGAATAATCCTGGTTTTCCAGCTATCATACATGCCTTTCTCTAGCATCGGGTGGACGGTTTTCAAATCTACAGCAATTACGTTTTCTGCCATTGTTGCCATTGTGAATTTGATTGAGTAGTCTTTGTATGGATTGATATTGAGGATCGTTTTGACGAGAAGAAGTGTTGTTTTTGTGAAAGTTTTGTTGAAAGATTATGTTTTTAACACGAACCAAGTAAAAAAGATAACAACTTTATCAATGTAGTTTAATAAAAAAAACCTTAAAGTTTAAATCTTTTAACTTTAAAAATCCTAATTTTACCTTAACCGCTAATTAATATTCCACTAACTTTCAAAATCACCTTTTCACATTAATTACTCACTAACAAACCCTAATTCACTTTATTATTAAAATAATAAAAAACCTTTATAAACCCTAAAATACCAAAACCCTAATTTTATAAAACTAGGGTTTAGTTTTTAAACTTAGTCTCGGTCCGGGTTTGTGGAGGTTCGGTAGAGGGGTAGGTTCGGTAGGGTGGTTCGGTGGAGGAGGGTGTGGATCGGTAGTGGTGGGTCGGTGGGGGATGGTTCGGGAGAGGGAGGCTAGGGTCGGTGGTCACCTAGGGTCGGTGGCTACCGATTCTTATGATTTGGTGGTGGTGGTTTCGCGGAGGTGGTTTCGGCTTGTTTCGGTGGTGTTTCTTGCTTAAAGTTTAAAAGTTTTTGCAAGAAAACCACAAAAGTCTTTGTAATAAACGTGGTTTCACGTTTTTGAGTGACTTTTTACAACACAACTAGAGTTACTAGTGTGTAAAACTAAAAAGGTCAAGACTTTATCTTTCGAAATCACAAAAAATCACAACTTTCTTCAATTTTAAGGCTTGTCTTCATAAACTTGTGTCACAAACTAGAGTTTCTAGTTGTGGTTTACACAAGTTTTGGTCTTAAAGGTCTTTAGCACATAAAAATGAGAACTTTCTTCATGAAAAACACTTCAAATCATTCCGTGACAATTGACACCAATTGATAGATATCTGTTGGGCTCAGTTCCTGAGCCCATCAGCCTCTCAGTAGATTTAAACATAAAATCCCCTAAGTATAGTTAAACTAAAGGATGTTTAGTTTGAGTCGCTGAAGGAAAGCTTTAGCTCCAGTTCTTTGGGTACTTAGAAGATCAAGATCATCTTCACTTCATTTTATGTCGTAGTACAGAAACTGAAGACAAGACCTTAGCAAGAGCTTTAGTTCAGCTTGGTTGAAAATACCAAGCAGAACGATGTATATCTCCTTAATAGAAGATTGAAAAAAATGTTTCACTTCTAGAAGTTTACAAGGCGGGAAAAAGATTGCTTTATGTCAAAAGGAATAAAGCAATATCCTTGGGAAATGTTACTTCTAAAGTTGGTATAGAATTACAACAACTTTTCTTAAAGGACTGTACCTGGTACTTTAGAGCACGTCAACCACCCATTGGATGCATAACACGTGCACTAGGTTAACTTGTAAACCCTAATTCCTTTGCCTATAAAAGGAAAGGGATATTGAGAGTAAATGATATCTCTTCCAATTAATGTAATACACATTGAAGAGTTCATTTATCTCTCAAACAAACTAAACGGTACTACTGAAAGTTGAAGCTTCAGTTTAGTCATAAGTAGTTTATTTTCTTACTCTCTTAACTTTGGTTATAGTTTAAGTTCAAAGGAGATAACACCCTAATTGTCATTTAACCACCTTGCTATTCTGCAAGCAAGGTGTGTCATAGATTCTTTATTTGATTCTAATAATAACCTATACGTTGAAAAGTTACTTCTGTGTGCTTTAAACTTGTTCTTTATATTGTTCATATATATCTGTTTAAAACTCACTTTGTTGCCATGGAATGTGATTAGTTTAACTTGATAAACCTTATATCACATTCAAGGGGACCAACAAGTGGTATTAGAGCAGTTTGATTTATAAAACCTTTTTAAAGCTTTTAAAAGTGCTTAAAACATTTTTAAAATCAAGATCCATCTTAAATGGCAGCAGAAGTACCATAAACTCTTGAATATAAGGGTGACCAGTTAAATGCTGCTCCTTTACTAGAGGTGGAAAATTTCACTAATTGTAAAAAGAGATTCATATTCCACATAATTAGTATTGAACCTCAATTCAAGATCATTATTGAAAATGGTCCTTTTATCCCTATGATAGTTGGTCAAAGGAAGTCTGAATGACAATGGACCTCTGATGAAAGAAAAGCTGCTAACTTATATCAGTGACTCAAAAGTCTCATCATGTCTGTCCTTTCAGATGACCAAATGAATTTTGTCATAAACTGCTTAACAGCTAAATCAACATGGGATGACTTGATACTGTATCATGAAGGCCCCTTTGATGTGAAAGAAAGTAGGGTAATGGACCTAAAGTTGTGTTACAACACCTTCAAATTCAAAGAAGGTGAAACACTAACACAAACTTTCACCAGATACAAAGCTTTGATGAATGAGTTAGTAAATGATGGCATCAACCTTTCAAAGCTTGAAATCAATACAGGTTTTATAAATGGGTTTCCAAAGAAGTGGCTAAGTTTCTACCAAAGTCTCAGAAACACAAATCACGTGAAAGATTCTAAGTTTCTTCTCTATTTGGTAAACTGAAATATGAAGAAAACCTAATTGACAGTATTTATGAGATTGAAAAGAAGAAATCTCTTGTATCTGCAACACCTCTGTCAACTGCCTTATTCTCTACCTCTATTATCCATAACTTTAAAGATAGTCCTGATGATGAAGAGAATACAAGAAGCAGTCAAGAGTACTTGAATGGTCTAGAAGAAGAATATCAAGCAAAAGCTCTTTTAGCCAAGTATAAAAGGTTCTTCAAAAAGGGTACTCAAAGTTTTAGCAGTGCAAAGGCAACTAACCAAACTGAATGCCACAAATGTGGTAAGAAGTGTCATTTTGCAATAGATTGTTGGTTAAAAACTTTAGTTCCTTCATTTCAATCACCCTTTCAACTAAAACTTCTCAGTTACCCTTAGCACAAACAAGAACTAATTCCTACCAAGGACTTTGAAGCTAAATACAACAAAGTCAAGGCTAAACTGTCTCTCCTGAGTTCAAGTGCTTCAGCCTCTAAAGCCTCAATGGTTAAGAACAAAGGTTTTATCACTGAAGCCTATGAATGGGATAAAGAAGTGTCATCAGATGACAATGAGATGATTGAAGCTAAAGTACTCATGGCACTAGTTGAAGATAATGATGTTGTCAACAAAGAAGGTGCCAAGAATGGTGAATGGGTAAAGATCTCCATGAGAAAAGTATACACTCTTCGTGAAATGGAAGATAATAATGATAGAAAGAACTATCTTAAATATTTGTATATTGATCTAAATTATGTTGAAGAACAAAGAAATAATCTTATGTCAAAACATAGAGATCTTGTTCAAAAACTGAATACATGCAAAGAACAACTTTCGGTACTAAAACAAGCAAAACTTAAATTTTATACCATGCAGCATGTAAACACTGTAATTCTTAAAAAGAATAAAAACTTAAAAGTAGAACTGAAAGAGCTAACAAAAATCTCTTAAACATGGCTAAATAGTTCGGATAAATAAATCAGTGTATCAGTAAACAAATTCCCATTCAACAGAAAAATATTCTGGGAGTTGATCAAGTCATTGAAGATCCCTCCATTTCTAGGAAAATAGACTTAGTCTATAAAAAATCTTTAGCTGGTGACACAAAAGTGTCCATACATGATGTTGAAAAACCCTTGTTATCTAAAGCTGAAGGTTTTATCATGACAAATCATGATACTGGTAGGATACTCCCAGCAGAGTCACAAAGAAACACAACTGATCATCTAGTTGTTGTTACTGACTCTTCATCGACTGATTATGATTCAGCAGATGAATCTTCAGTTTGTAACACTCTTTTTCCTTCACTAAAGAATTTGGATGATGTTGAACCTATCTCTAGACCAAAGACTATCAAATCAATTTTGAAGTCAAGATCCACATTCAAAGCTGAAACTTTAGAAGATGTCAAAATAAATGAACCATCCTCAGCTCCTGCTAAGGGTAACAAAAGCTCTTCAGCTTTCAAAGTTAACTCAGCTCCTGCTGGTAAATTAAAGAATGTAAAAATTAAAGATGACCTTCCTCTGACTATTGTAATAAAAGAACTTAACAAACTGAAATTAAAAATTAGCAAGACTCAGTCATCTCATTCCAGAAGTAACCACTATCAACAAGTTCCCTAAAAACAAACTCCATACCCAGCACAAAACAAAATTCAAAAGGGTTGTGAGCAATGTTTTAAAAATCACGCCTAAGGCGCGCCTACTCCCTAAATCCCTCGAGGCTCTATCCTTTGGGATTTTTTTGGATCTAGGCTCACAACATCCATAAATCCCATAAAAATCGTAGCACCTTGGGATTTTGTGCCTTGGGACTAGTCGCGCCTAGCACATGTAACGGGTTTTGCGCCTTTTTATCTTAATATTGAGACACAAATACAAAATCACATGGGCCTTTATATATAATCTACTAAATAATAACCCTAATAAAGAAAATTAAATACATACAATACAGTGAAACAAGCGCCTCCAATTTTATTCATATTCCTCCATTTATTCAACTTCTCTTTTTATTTTGACACATATGTAATCACTTTACGTCATATGTATATTGTCTACTTTTTGAAGAGGCTTGTTGCAAGTCACAAACCAAAAACTTAGATCCAATGATGCGAGTTGAACTATAATATTATGAGGATGTACCAGCAAGGAAGGGTCAAAGCCACATAGACGAGTCAAACTATAATCTTAGATCTAGTGATGGTTATGCTAGTTCAAGCTCAAGGGGAAGGGAAAGGGGAGGGTTTAGTTCTAGACAAAACCTTTGGATGAAGATGATGACGTTGTGATTTTAGAGAATAGTGAAACT
>BQNB010028793.1:0-32947 GCA_026074375.1 Tanacetum coccineum
TTTTTTTTACGTTTCGGGGGGTTTTTTTTGCCGATGCGTTATGCGGGGCTAATTTTTAATATTTTCTTTTTTTGTATGATTCGGGGAAAAAAAATTTGCGTTGGGACGGGCTAATATTTTCCCGAATATTTTCTTTTTTTGGGACTGTTTTGTAAATTTTTTTAAGGAATTTTTTGTGAAAGAAAATCATAAATAGTTAAACGGTGAGGGTCCGTTTTGTATTTTTTTTTACTTTGGGCCAGATTTTAGGCTATTTTTGGGTTTTTTTTGGCTAATTTTTTCCTGGATATTTCCTTTTTTTGTACGATTCGGGAATTTTTTTTTTGCGTTGGGACGGGTTAATTTTTTCCCGAATATTTTCTTTTTTTGGGACGGTTCGATATCTTTTTTTGGGCCGATGAATGTAAAAAAGTTGTGAACAATAAAAACTTGACGTGTTTTTTTTTGTTAATTTTTTACGGGATTTTTTGTGTAAGAAAATCGTAAATAGTTAAGTTGGTTGGGACCTTTGTATTTTTTTAATTGGGCCAGATTTCAGGCTAATTTTGGGCTAGTTTTTTTTTTTTACTTTGGGCCACATTTTATGCGAATTTTAGGCTAGTTTGTCGACAAATGTGTATATTAGTAATAATTTTTTTTATATGGCTTATGTGTTAGGCCTCATGTTTAAAGTGTTGTTTTTTTTTGCTATATGGGTTTTTTTTTTTAATATAATGGGTTGTACGTTTGTGACCATATCGATTATTTTAAAGTTATTAGGTATCGAAGATGTTTCCGCGGGTATTTTTTTTATCTGATTAAATCAGAACTTTTGTAATTTTTTTTTCCCATTCATACTTTGTGCATACAAATTAAAAAAAAAACAAAAAAACGGGCTGACCCAAAAATTGAAGCCCGTTACTGTAGCAACTGGCCCACTGTCAAAACGACAGTGGATCAGTCAACAAATGTGTATATTTATAATTATAATAACAACAATAGTTAACAAAATATGCATCATTATCATTTCCAAAACCTTAAACTAACAGATCAAAACATATGTAGGCGTTGTATAAACTGGCAGCTAAAAGTCGAATACAACAAGAATGTATGACGTTTGCAGTTACTATCAATGTTTTAAAACCGGGTCTTTAACTCGGTCGAGTCACCGGGTCACCGGTTCAACCGATTGGACCGCCGGGTCAACAAAGTCTTTCAAAAAAAAAAAAAATTGAAATATTAGAAAAAAGTATGTATATAAATCATGAAATATTTCATATATTAAGCAAAAAATTATTAACAAATATAACATGTAAAAATAAAATTACGTCGCAAATATATACAATAAATATGCTTTATTTTGAAAAAAACACGAAAAAACCGAAACCCGTCCGGGTCTCGTAAATCGGGTTGACCTACCTCCAAGACTCATTACCACCACTAGGAGTCCTATCAATAACGGAAAACGACCATGTTTTTATTAACCATGTATAAATCAAGTCAACATTCAAAGTCAACGGTCAACATTGAATATTCAAGTCAAGTCAACATTCAAAGTATATTTATTAGTCATTAATTTGTATTGGGCCTAAGCCCATAGTAATGATTCTAGAATGATCTTTTGTATCTTATATATAGGATAGTTGTTATCAATTGTAAGGGAAGCAAATCAATTAGCCTTCAATGGTGAATTATCATATTCTAATATGGTAATCAGAGCCATAAACACTCACCATCAAAAACCCTAAATAGCCTCTCCTTTTTTTTTTCATACGCATGCTTGCTGCCAATTAAATAAGTTTTGCATAATGATTATTGCATAGCTAATTCAATATTGCTTTTTGCCGCTTATTAAAAACTTTGCATCTAGTATGATGATGTATAGTGCAACCAATTCGTTGTATCCTTGTGTGTACTTGGCAACCCATCAGCCACCGATCCAATTTGTTAGTTCTTCGGCTCAACAGTCACCTATACATTGGCTCCAGTTTCCTTAAGCTCCTACCCTCCACATGCATTTCAACCATGTTCACTTCAAAATCCAAACTGGAATATGGACACGGAAAGCATCATCTCATTTGACGGACATCAAGTATACTCACATCTTGTAGCAATTCAAGCATTTATCCATCTGTATTTGTTGGCAATGGTCACTCTATTCCTGTCACTCATACTGGACATAGCTTTTTGCATACATCTTCTAAGCCTCTTCATCTTAATCAGTATCTTGCCACACTCATATAAATTAAGAATGTAATTTCATTCGTCAAATTACTCGTCAGACAATGATGTTTCTGTTGAATTTGTGCGTAGGGTTTTTCGGTAAAGATAACAGACCGGACGGATTCTTCTTCGTTGTGATAGTACGGGAGACCTTTACCCGGTCACTCAGCAACCTTCGTCTCAAAATCCAGTAGTATTGCTTTCATTTAGTTCCACTACATGGCACAGACGCCTGGGTCATCCCGGAGACGATGTGCTACGTCGTTTAAAGTCAGGAAATCTAATTTCATATCATAAACCAAAGTTGCCTACTTTGTGTCATGCATGTCAATTAGGTAAACATGCTAAGCTCCGGTTTATAGATTTCAATCTGTGTTGATTCTGTGTTTAAAATCATTCACTCGAAATATGGAATCACCAATTCAAGTGAAAAGTGAAATTAAAATATTATGCGATATTCTTAGCTCATTTTACACACTTAGTTATGGGTCTACCCTTTGCATAAAAAAATCTGTTTTTTTGATAATTTTTGTTCGCATTCGTGCTTACGTGAATGGAACAATTTAATGTCGACAATCAAGCTTGCAGTGTGACCATGGTGCGAAATGACAACACCCGTTTCCATGAACTTATCCGCCAAAATGGCATACAATTTTGGTTTTCTTGCCCTCGTACTTCGCAACAGAATGGTTAAACCGAGCGTAATGCTTCGCACCATTAAATAAACCTTATCCTACATTACTCTTCAACTCACATACCTCCAATTACTGGGTGAAAGCTCTAATATGGCTGCTCACAAGTTTAAAAAGATTTACCTTCTACCGCCATTACTAATTGAAATACCATTCACCAAACCATAACCAAACCCCCACATAGAAGATTTGCGTGCTTTGGATTCTTTGCGATCCTCAATTTGATGCTTCACATACACTAGAACCACGTTCCACCCCTTGCATCTTTCTTGGTTTTACCCCGCCAATCATCGTGTTATCGATGTCCACGACTTAGCCTTCAATAAAATTATATTTCGAGACAGAATTAGGTTTGGGCCGAATAAGTCAACCGTCAACGGTCAACAGTCAACGGTCAACGGTCAAACTAACATAACTTAGCTATGTATTTCGAGACATAGCTTACTTATTAAGCTATGTATTTCGAGACATGTGCGGTTTGATGAAGACGTTTTTCCGTTTGGAAATGTTACGCCTTCTAATACACCAACATATGATTTCCTTTTACCACATATACAAACTACAACCAATGTTCCCACCACCGAACCATTTGTCCAACATATGAATGAACCAACACCAATCCCAACTTCGACTCCAACACAATCACATGCCCAAACGGTAGATAGCCATACTCCAATTCCCATAAATAATTCATCACAAACCATGTCTACCCATCCAATAGTCACTCGCGCTAAAGCTGGCATTTTCAAACCGCTTGAACGTATGAATTGTCATGTTACCACTACTTCACCGCTTCCTCGCTCTCATGTTCATGCTCTTCGTGATCCTCACTGGAAAGAAGCTATGTTAGATGAATATAATGCTTTAATTAGTAACGGAACATGGGCTCTTGTACCTCGTCCCGCAATTTGAACGGGAGATTTTTGAACGGACAAATTGGAACATATGTTGAAAGCCGCTTCTTCTTCTTTTTCTTCTTCATCTTCTATGTTATTTGTTTGAGCGGAAGCATAATTGTATTTGGCAGCATAGTTGCTTGTTGCTTGCGGCTTCCTCCCTTGCGTGACGGTTTTTTTTAACGTCATGGCTTGCTTTGCCTTTCGGTAGGAGCGACAAATTTTGACCAACTATTTTGAAAAACGACAATGATCTCCGTGCTAAAACAAAGAGTAATGATGATGAAACAAATTTGATGGCTATATCAACATAATATTTGTGCTATGACGGCTAGGGTTTTGGATGCTAGTGTTTATTGGATAAAAAAAACTAATTAAACAAAACAATAAAGCGAAAATAAGGGGATCCCTCCGGATCACCGGCAAGTACCGATGACCGGAGGATAGGAAATTTTTGATGGTGGGTTTACCTGAGCTCTAATACCATGAAAGACAATAGAGATTTATTATTGATTGTGTTTTTGTGTGTTTACATAAGATGATTACATGTGTATTTATAATAAACATGTAGCTTATTTACTAAGCAATCACAACCCTAACCCTAATGGACTCAAGCCCACAATTGAGCTTGGTCCACTAAACTAGTCATTCAATACTCCCCCGCAATTTGAACGGGAGATTTTTGAACGGACAAATTGGAACATATGTTGAAAGCCGCTTCTTCTTCTTTTTCTTCTTCATCTTCTATGTTATTTGTTTGAGCGGAAGCATAATTGTATTTGGCAGCATAGTTGTTTGTTGCTTGCGGCTTCCTCCTTTGCGTGACGGTTTTTTTTAACGTCATGGCTTGCTTTGCCTTTCGGTAGGAGCGACAAATTTTGACCAACTATTTTGAAAAACGACAATGATCTCCGTGCTAAAACAAAGAGTAATGATGATGAAACAAATTTGATGGCTATATCAACATAATATTTGTGCTATGACGGCTAGGGTTTTGGATGCTAGTGTTTATTGGATAAAAAAACTAATTAAACAAAACAATAAAGCGAAAATAAGGGGATCCCTCCGGATCACCGGCAAGTACCGATGACCGGAGGATAGGAAATTTTTGATGGTGGGTTTACCTGAGCTCTAATACCATGAAAGACAATAGAGATTTATTATTGATTGTGTTTTTGTGTGTTTACATAAGATGATTACATGTGTATTTATAATAAACATGTAGCTTATTTACTAAGCAATCACAACCCTAACCCTAATGGACTCAAGCCCACAATTGAGCTTGGTCCACTAAACTAGTCATTCAATACTCCCCCGCAATTTGAACGGGAGATTTTTGAACGGACAAATTGGAACATATGTTGAAAGCCGCTTCTTCTTCTTTTTCTTCTTCATCTTCTATGTTATTTGTTTGAGCGGAAGCATAATTGTATTTGGCAGCATAGTTGTTTGTTGCTTGCGGCTTCCTCCTTTGCGTGACGGTTTTTTTTAACGTCATGGCTTGCTTTGCCTTTCGGTAGGAGCGACAAATTTTGACCAACTATTTTGAAAAACGACAATGATCTCCGTGCTAAAACAAAGAGTAATGATGATGAAACAAATTTGATGGCTATATCAACATAATATTTGTGCTATGACGGCTAGGGTTTTGGATGCTAGTGTTTATTGGATAAAAAAACTAATTAAACAAAACAATAAAGCGAAAATAAGGGGATCCCTCCGGATCACCGGCAAGTACCGATGACCGGAGGATAGGAAATTTTTGATGGTGGGTTTACCTGAGCTCTAATACCATGAAAGACAATAGAGATTTATTATTGATTGTGTTTTTGTGTGTTTACATAAGATGATTACATGTGTATTTATAATAAACATGTAGCTTATTTACTAAGCAATCACAACCCTAACCCTAATGGACTCAAGCCCACAATTGAGCTTGGTCCACTAAACTAGTCATTCAATACTCCCCCGCAATTTGAACGGGAGATTTTTGAACGGACAAATTGGAACATATGTTGAAAGCCGCTTCTTCTTCTTTTTCTTCTTCATCTTCTATGTTATTTGTTTGAGCGGAAGCATAATTGTATTTGGCAGCATAGTTGTTTGTTGCTTGCGGCTTCCTCCTTTGCGTGACGGTTTTTTTTAACGTCATGGCTTGCTTTGCCTTTCGGTAGGAGCGACAAATTTTGACCAACTATTTTGAAAAACGACAATGATCTCCGTGCTAAAACAAAGAGTAATGATGATGAAACAAATTTGATGGCTATATCAACATAATATTTGTGCTATGACGGCTAGGGTTTTGGATGCTAGTGTTTATTGGATAAAAAAAACTAATTAAACAAAACAATAAAGCGAAAATAAGGGGATCCCTCCGGATCACCGGCAAGTACCGATGACCGGAGGATAGGAAATTTTTGATGGTGGGTTTACCTGAGCTCTAATACCATGAAAGACAATAGAGATTTATTATTGATTGTGTTTTTGTGTGTTTACATAAGATGATTACATGTGTATTTATAATAAACATGTAGCTTATTTACTAAGCAATCACAACCCTAACCCTAATGGACTCAAGCCCACAATTGAGCTTGGTCCACTAAACTAGTCATTCAATACTCCCCCGCAATTTGAACGGGAGATTTTTGAACGGACAAATTGGAACATATGTTGAAAGCCGCTTCTTCTTCTTTTTCTTCTTCATCTTCTATGTTATTTGTTTGAGCGGAAGCATAATTGTATTTGGCAGCATAGTTGTTTGTTGCTTGCGGCTTCCTCCTTTGCGTGACGGTTTTTTTTAACGTCATGGCTTGCTTTGCCTTTCGGTAGGAGCGACAAATTTTGACCAACTATTTTGAAAAACGACAATGATCTCCGTGCTAAAACAAAGAGTAATGATGATGAAACAAATTTGATGGCTATATCAACATAATATTTGTGCTATGACGGCTAGGGTTTTGGATGCTAGTGTTTATTGGATAAAAAAACTAATTAAACAAAACAATAAAGCGAAAATAAGGGGATCCCTCCGGATCACCGGCAAGTACCGATGACCGGAGGATAGGAAATTTTTGATGGTGGGTTTACCTGAGCTCTAATACCATGAAAGACAATAGAGATTTATTATTGATTGTGTTTTTGTGTGTTTACATAAGATGATTACATGTGTATTTATAATAAACATGTAGCTTATTTACTAAGCAATCACAACCCTAACCCTAATGGACTCAAGCCCACAATTGAGCTTGGTCCACTAAACTAGTCATTCAATACTCCCCCGCAATTTGAACGGGAGATTTTTGAACGGACAAATTGGAACATATGTTGAAAGCCGCTTCTTCTTTTTTTTCTTCTTCATCTTTTATGTTATTTGTTTGAGCGGAAGCATAATTGTATTTGGCAGCATAGTTGTTTGTTGCTTGCGGCTTCCTCCTTTGCGTGACGGTTTTTTTTAACGTCATGGCTTGCTTTGCCTTTCGGTAGGAGCGACAAATTTTGACCAACTATTTTGAAAAACGACAATGATCTCCGTGCTAAAACAAAGAGTAATGATGATGAAACAAATTTGATGGCTATATCAACATAATATTTGTGCTATGACGGTTATGGTTTTGGATGCTAGTGTTTATTGGATAAAAAAACTAATTAAACAAAACAATAAAGCGAAAATAAGGGGATCCCTCCAGATCACCGGCAAGTACCGATGACCGGAGGATAGGAAATTTTTGATGGTGGGTTTACCTGAGCTCTAATACCATGAAAGACAATAGAGATTTATTATTGATTGTGTTTTTGTGTGTTTACATAAGATGATTACATGTGTATTTATAATAAACATGTAGCTTATTTACTAAGCAATCACAACCTTAACCTTAATGGACTCAAGCCCACAATTGAGCTTGGTCCACTAAACTAGTCATTCAATATCTTAACATCACATGAAATTCTCTTGCAAGAGACATGAATTTTACTTGCTGTGCCAGAATGAACTTGTAGCATATCATATACTAATTGATTTCAATAAATACAGATTAATGCCATGTAAATAAAACATCTCGTTTTCTAGAGTGGTATCTGTTTGGTGCTAATTATTTAGGTTAAATATGCTGTTGTTTCTTTTTTTTCTTTTTCTTTGTATTGAATTGCAGCGATCTTGCTATTCTATGATATTATTTAGGGTGTTCAAAAAAAATATTAACATACCTTCTTATGGTAAAAATGTATCACAGATTCACAACAAATGTTTTGAATTTAAGCACTAAAGACTGAACTCTCTCCAACTATGGCTGTTACTTTTCATAACCTAGCTCAATTGTATTTTCACACCTTTTTTTTAACGGCAAAAAAAATTATATTAAAAACACTAGCGACAAGCTAGGAATCACAAAAGCACCTGTGAGACAGAAATAAAGCATCATAACTAAAACATCGAATTCAATTAGAAATATAATCTTCATGTACATGTTTTTTAATACGAACAGCTTGATAGACTTTTACATAATCCGCAAAGTAATTTCATATATAGGTAAATTTCATAAATGATGAATTTCCTTTTTAACGGCATTATTTTGATCATCTAGTTCTTTTGCGTAGGATTGCTATAACCCCTGTAATTGAGATTGATCACTTGTGGATTGATTTCATAACGAGCGTGTTAGGCGATTATTTACCTTAAGTTCTTCGAGATCTGTCTTGATTGGCTGCTGCCATCTCTTTTTCTCTCATCTGCTTTTTAAACCCTAAGTTTTCTTAATTTTTCAATTCATAATTTTTTAAGCCCTAATTTCAACTTTTTCAAACCCTCTGGATGGCTAGGTCTAATTCTGATCCCAATGGTTGGACCTGGGTCTTCAAACAAAACAAAAACCATCAATCAAAACCAATTGACAATCCTTTCGTCCATGACGTGGAGAAAATCGCTACTTCCTACGTCACGAATTTTTCAAACTCTTTGGATGCCAAGAATTTATGAAAGGAATTCCAACCTTTTGGATGCATCGTTGACGCTTTCATCGCTAACAAAAGATCCAAACAAGGTAAACGTTTTGGTTTCGTTAGGTTTTTCGGTATTCATAATGAAGTGGATTTTGTAAAATCCCTTTCTAATGTTTGGATTGGGAGCTATCATGTCTTTGTCTCGGTTGCTAGATTCCAACGTAACACTAAAAGTGAATCGAGTGTATCAAATAAATCCCAACCTTTAAATCAACAATTGCCTAAAACCTCTCATGATTGACCTTTGAATCAACAACCTCCCTCAAAAAAATATTATGTCTCTGTTGTTCATGCTGAATCGAGTTAAAGAGACCCAACCATCAAATTTGGTCAATACCAAGAGTGTTCAATTATGTGAAGAAGATCTCATCATAGTGGAACATACATCTACAGTGATTATGGTTAAAGTGAAAGATATAGACACGATTAGCAACATGTATCACATCTGTCATAATGAAGGTTTTCTTGATGGAAAGATAAATTATGTAGGTGGGTTATGGGTATGGATTCAGTTCACATCCGCGAAATCATGTGAAGTGTTCAAGTCCAATGATTCTTTGAATAAACTTTGGACTTTCATTACGGTCCATTCACCTTCTTTTGTTGTTGATGAACGTATCATTTGGATTGAGATCAATGGTCTCCCATTGTGCGCATGGGGATCAAATGCATTCAAAAAAAGTAGCAAACCTTTTTGGCAAGTTCAACTTTTTTGAAGTCGATGTTGAAGACTCCATGTGTATGGGCAGGGCTTGTATCACCACAAAAGTTCAATCACTCATATCTGAAAAAGTTAATGTCACCATCAGAGGTGTAAACTTCAATGTCCACGTCAAAGAAATTGGTACTTAGAGCATTCAAATCTCAAATGACCTTGACTCTAACGACTTTGACGATGATTGTGGCTTTGAGGAACATAGATCGACAAATGAGGATGACGACTCAAATGCGACTCTTGATGACTTTGTGCAAAAGAGTGTAGAAAAGGAAGACGGTCTGAAAGAACCCTCACAAGTATACCAATCAGATGGTTCTACCTCTACCACTGCTAAATACGATGCTACAAATAATGAAAAGGCTACAACACAATTAGCAGATGACAATCCCCCCACAGAAGCAGTTCATAACAACAAAGAAAATATTGTTGATGAAGAGGTATCAGATTTTTCCAAATCCTCTGGTTTTGAAAATTTTGTCAAGGAGAACAATGATTGTGCTAAATCGTCTAATACTTTAAGAACAGGTAAATGTTCCACCTCTTTCGGTAACTACAAAAGAAAAGAGTTAAAAGGATTTTCTTTTATTGATGAAATGAATAGAATGATTGAAGTGGGTGGGGCTCTTGGTTATGATGTTAGAGGATGCAAAAAATCCCTTAGGCGGTTGATTAATGGAATAGGTGTGTCGATGGTTGACAAATGAATATTCTTTCTATTAATATTAGGGGATCTAAGAAGCGTAGGAAGCGCGTTTGGATCAAAGAACTTTGCTTTAAGCACAATATTCACATTCTTGGAGTACAAGAGACAAAGATGACCAAACTGGAGCTTTTCCAGTTAAGATCTATGTGGGGAAATTTTAACTTCGATTATGCATGTAGTATGACGAGAGGTAGATCAGGTGGGTTGGTTACTATATGGGACCCCAATGTTTTCATCAAAAAGAGAATGTGGTGTGGTGATAATTACATAATCATAGGGGGAGAGCGAAAGAATTTGACGAAATATTTTTACATCATCAATGTATATGGCCCTCAACATCAACCTGATAAATCCATCTTATGGTCTTTTCTTCGTAATTTTATTCTCATTCACACTGGTAAAGTTATTTTATTTAGCGATTTGCATGAAGTTAGAAGTGAATCGGAAAGATTTGGCTCCATTTTTTCTAATGGAGACGCGACCATTTTCAATAGTTTCATTCACGAAACTGGTTTGATCGATCTTCCTATGGGTGGTAGAAAGTTTACTTGGATGAACAAGGCTGGTTCTAAGATGAGCAAGTTAGACCGTTTTCTTATTTCGGATGACGTGATTCAAGACTTGCCGAATTTACAAGTTGTTGCTCTTGATAAAATGTGGTCGGATCATAATCCTATCCTCTTTCATTCTAAGAAACATGATTTCGGTCTGACCCTTTTCAAAATCTTTCACTCTTGGTTCGATCGCCTAGATTTTGAGGATATTGTCAAAGAAAAGTGGGCTGTCATTACAGGCGATTTATCATGTCCTATAAAACCTCTTCATTCCAAACTTAAAGACCTTAAATCTCATCTTAAAGTTTGGTTTGCTCATACTAAAGAGGTTGAATTAAGCAGGAGAAAGTCTATTGTTGCTGAGTTGAGAAGTTTAGAGCAAAAAATAAATGATGGCCATGCTACTGATAAAGAAAAAATTATTCGTACCAACAGGTTGAAAGAGCTTGATGACCTTGAGAAGATAGAATCGATTGATTTAGCTCAAAAAGCGAGAGTTAAGTGGGAAGTAGATGGTGATGAAAATTCCAGATTCTTTCACGGCCTCATTAACAGTAAGAGAAAATCTCAAACGATCCATGGTATTATGCATGAAGGAATTTGGTTAACCAAACCAAACGACATTAAAGAAGCATTCGTTAATTTTTACAAAGACAAGTTTAGTTGTCATGATTCTCATGTTTCTTTTCCACCTTTCACACCTGCTCACCAACTTAACACTTCTAATTAAGAATCGCTTGAAGTCATTGTTTCTATGGATGAGATTAGGACGGCTGTTTGGGAGTGCGGTAGTAACAAAGCTCCAGGTCCAGATGGTTATTTTTTCATGTTCATTAAAAGATTTTGGGATCTTTTGAAACATGATATTCAGGAGTTTGTGGCTAGTTTCTTCGCTACTAGTAAGTTCCCTCAAGGTGCAAATTCCGCCTTTATTACACTCATTCCCAAGGTGTCTAAACCTTTGTTTATCAAAGATTATAGACCTATTTCCCTCATTGGTCTTCATTACAAGATTGTTGCAAAAATTCTAGCAAATAGATTGTCAAAGGTCATTGATTCTATCAATTGTCCTGAGCAATCTGCGTTTATTTCGGGTCGACAAATTTTAGATGACCCTCTTATTCTTAGCGAGATTGTTGATTGGTACAAGAAACGTAAAAAGAAGCTGATGCTTTTTAAAATTGATTTCGAAAAAGCATTTTTTGTGTCAGTTGAAAGTATCTTGATTATATTCTTGATAAGCTGGGTTTTGGAATTAGATGGCGCACTTGGATTAAAAATTGCTTAATGTCGGCTAGAACTTCTATTCTAATTAATGGGAGTCCTACTTCGGAATTTTCTTTAAGGAAAAGCTTAAGGCAAGGGGATTCGTTGTCTCCTTTCTTATTTATTATAGTCATTGAAGGTCTTCATATGGCCCTTAACGATGCTATGGCAACTAATATGTTTCATGGTGTTAAAATTAGCTCCTCGAATATTCACCTATCCCACCTTTTCTATGCTGATGACGTGATCATCCTTTCTGAATGGAACCAAAAGGATATGGAAAACATAATTCGGATCCTTAACGTTTTCCACATAGCTTCTGGTCTAAAGATCAACATCCAAAAATCGAATGTTTTTGGAGTTGTAGTCTCACATAATGAAATTGTCTCCATGGCTACATGTACTGGTTGTGAAGCAGGTGCGTTCCCTTTTTCGTATCTTGGTTTACCCATTGGCTCGAATATGAGTCGTATTGCGAGTTGGCAAACCCTCATTGATCGTTTTAAAGCTAGAATGTCGAGTTGGAAAGCTAACCTCCTTTCCATAGGAGGTCGTCTTACTCTCATCAAGTCAGTGTTAGGAAGCCTTGGTAACTATTACTTCTCTATTTTCACGGTCCTTGAATTGGTTATTAAGTCCCTTGAAAGCTTGCATGCTATTTTCTTTTGGGGTGGTCATGAAAACAACAAGAAAATTGCTTGGGTTAAATGGTCGAATATCCTAGCTTCCTTCGATAAAGGTGGCTTGGGTGTTGGAAGCCTTAAAGCTTTCAATAAAGCTCTCTTATTGAAATGGAGATGGCGCCTTTTTAATTTTCCGAAAGCACTTTGGGTTCAAGTGGTTAAAGCTTTACATGGTGAGGAAGCAGGTATGGATTTTGGAGGCTGCCAATCGAATGGAGTTTGGGCAAAAATTGTTGGCACTATTAATCACCTTCACTCGAGTGGTATTTTTCCTCTTAACTCCATTCGCTTTAAAGTTGGTGATGGCTCGTCTATTTGATTTTGGAAGGATACTTGGCTAGGAGATGAGCCTCTTTACATTAGATATAATAGATTATTTCACGTTGCCATGAATAAATATTGCTCTATACTTGATCGTATTGTTAATGGTTCATGGGATTGGGATTTGAGTAGGCCGATTACTATGGCTAGAACGAAGACCGAATTTGATAAGCTCATTATCGACATTGCCAACTTGGATAGTGACCATATGGTCGATTCAGATTCCTGTGTTTGGAATCTCTCCATTGATGGCTCTTTCTCGGTGAACATGGTTAGAAAACATATTGACAAACACTTCCTTCTTTCGCTTGCTCCTAGCACTCGGTTGTACAAGATGATTCCTAAAAAGGTAAATATTTTCATGTGACGGATGTTCTTAGATAGACTTCCTAACCGATTAAACTTAGCTTCCCGTGGTTTAGACCTGGATTCGATAGCTTGTATGGTTTGTAATAGGTCAGTTGAATCGAATGCCCATACCTTCTTCACATGTGACACGGCTGCTGCAATTGTTCGAACTTGGTCTGGTATTTCCTTCCCAAATTTTAGCTCCTGTGAAGATTGGATTACCTGGTTTGATTCGTGACATGCTTCTAAGGAAAAAAATATCGGGCTTACTCCATTTTCGCTGCTACTTGTTGGAGTCTTTGGCGCTTTAGAAACAATATCACCTTCAACTCTCAATCAATGAGGAAATGTGATATTTTTGATTTTATTTGTCTCGTTTCTTTTTCTTGGCTTAAATATAGAGGAAACCTTTGTAATAGTTGGAATGATTGGCTTTAATCGTCATTGTAATTTCTAACATCTTGCTAGTTTCGTTTCTTTAGTAATATCTTAGCCGTTAAAAAAAACGGCAATTGTGTTACAGTGATATTATCTAGCAACAAGTTTAGAGAGAAATAATTGCAAGGTAAATGGAGCCTACAGATTTAAGATTTGTGATCCATTAACCCAATCTATACAAAACCTCCAAGCTACTTCGAGTAGGTTTTATAATCATCAACCATTGATTAACCAAGAGACAATTGTTCTTTAGGCACAAATTATAACTCTAAATGTTATTTTATTACCCTAGCTACTTCATGAGGACTGAACCATCCAATGTCTAAATTTTTGTATCTATCATATAAGGGTTAATAGCATATAATAGCAACGTACTTTTCAATTTGAGCCGTTATCAGATACGAACTTTAAAAAGTATCACAATACCCATCCAACTTTTAAAATTTGTGTTATTATCATACTTTTGATGACGTGGCAATGACGTGGCATACCTGAAAGTCTGACACGTGGCACCATTTATAACATGACACGTCATCAAAAGTATGATAATAACACAAATTTTGAAAGTTGGATGGGTATTGTGATACTTTTTAAAGTTCGTATCTGATAACGGCTCAAATTGAAAAGTACGTTGCTATTATATACCATTAACACATCATATAAATATAGATATACACGTATCATATATAACGTTAAAATAGACAATAGATTGTACACTTGAGGCGAAAAAAATATCAGCCACATATAGATTTCCACTTTTGATTGTATTAGTTACTTCAGTTCCGATCAAATTAGATTATATGATCATGGATAAGGCCCACAATAGACTAAAGAGAAAGAATATATTCATGGAGAGACGATTAAAATTAGCTAAAACGTTCTATTCTAGCCTGTAATATTGGAAGTTTCTATGGAAAACCCCTAATTGCAACTAATGATTTATGATCGGTTAATTAACATGGATGGTTTGATGGATGTTACTAAATTGTTTTAATCAAATGTTTAATTAATATATGACAGTAACATATTTTATTAGTAATTCTAAAATATTTAAAACAAATAATATAAATGTCTAATATGTTCGTCAAACTTTTATAATAACACGTGTCTTTGAATTTAGTGGCATTTTAAATTCCTATTTCTTTTGATAAAATATAAAATATATTTTTTCATGGTTTACCTACCTATAATTTCGTACTTTTTTGAATAAAATTATATTTGAAATTTCTTTATCATAATTATTATCTCCTTTGCATAATGATAATCAAAATTAATTTCTTCCGTTAACTAATGAACGTATGCATATTACCGTATTGTCTCATTTGTGTTATATTTGTTCGATGATTAACATGTTAACACTACAAAAAATATGTCATTTTACCACACTTTTTTGTACACACTTTAAAAAAGTGTGTAAAATATAATGAGTTTATTCACATTTATAATTGTGTAAAAGTTTGTTACATAAATAAGTGTGAACAAATTTTGAAAAACAAATAGTTTTCACACTTACTTTTGTTGCATATAAAAGTCCACACTTTTAAGTGTGAAAAAATTCATAATTTGTTCACACTTTCAAGTGTGGACCCCATTTGTAACACCCATATCCTCCACACTTCCTCTTGTGTGAGAAGTGTGGAGGATTTGGGTGTTACAAATGGGGTCCACACTTGAAAGTGTGAACAAATTATGGATTTTTTCACATTTTAAAGTGTGAACTTTTATTTGCAACAAATATAAGTGTGAAAACCTTTAACTTTTTAAAATTTGTTCACACTTATTTATGTAACTATTTTTTTACACATTTATATGTGTTAATAAACTCAAAATATTTTTCACACTATTTAAAAGTGTGTAAAAAAAGTGTGGTAAAATAGACTTTTTTTTGTAGTGTAAATGGACTTTGCAAAAAAAATAATGAGATTTTCCAGTGAGCGGGTGTTGATCCCGCATTTTTTCAGCTAAACCAGTGAACAAACCAGCCTTATCGGATACATATGCTTTTACAAAAGCTACGAGTAGTTAATACGGGTTGAAACATCACTCGTTAATGGAAAATTGTTATTGGAAGTTTATTTTTACATTGACCAAAAAGGGGGTATAATAAATACTTGGGTAAACCTGCAAACTTACCAGCATTGGGTACACTGAATTTTTTGAGAGATAAAAATGCATTGAATTTATGTTTAGATGATTCAACAAGGCAACCAAATGAGGGGTGTAGCTCTGTCCTCTCCACCTACAACCCGTCTTTGATGACTAAAGACAAAACCCTACCACCCTCCTGGAATTAACTACAAGACTTCCAACGTCACAACAAAACAAAACAAAAAAAGTCATGCATATCTAGTTAGCATATATTGAGTTACAAATCTATAAGAATTAAGTTTTATAAGAGTCGTTTAATATAGATAAGTTAGATCAAAGACTATAAATTTGATCAAAACCGTTGATCCTAATATAATGCATGGCTCATGAAAATTTAAACCTTATAGTATTCATTTGAATTTTTCAGTGAGAAATTCTACTACTTGCTACTACTTATATTCTTACTCACATGATTCTAACAAGTATTAGAATTAACGGTTTGTATGTAAAGAGATAATGAGTAGAGAAAAAACGTATTATATTCTTGTGTGTGTAGAAGAATAAGTATTCGTACAATTTAGAAGGATATAGCAAAACTCTTTTCAATATGCATGATACGACCCTTGCGGATAGTATCGGGATAGTAGCACCCCTTCAAGCGTGATGCGAGCTCCTAAAAAGAAAAGAGAGAAAACACAGATATTTATTTATTTGATCAAAACTTAACTTTCATTAATAAACCCATTCGGTATATATAGCCGAATAAAACACAAGATAAACAAAAGGAAAATGATAAACATTCCTAAACAAATACCTATCCTAAAACGACTCAAACACATATCCTAACACATATTAAACTATGATAATTATCCTAATCCTATTTGATAGTTATCCGCGACTTCACGGTCGTAACACTCCCCACCCCTTCAGAAACCACCTTGTTCTCAAGGTGTTGTCTAAAAACGATCTTGATTTCGGGATCCCATAATCTTCTTTGAATTTCAGCCTCCATCTTTTTCTTCTTTCGCCTTCCACTGTCTTGGACATAACACAACGCCCTTCTTCCGCCTTCCGCTGCCCCACGACTCTTCTTGTTACGAACTTCATTACTCTCACCAATATGGATAACACAGTCTATCGCGCTACTAACCTCATCCACACGAATATCTTCATCAGCATCTAAGGACCCTTTAATTTCAGGTGAAGTTAATTTATGTTGTAATGATAGAATACTATCTCCTTTCTTTTTATTGATATGCTCTTTCTCTTTCTCTGCAATTGCCTCGAAACGAGCTTCGATAATACGAGCTAAGGAAAAGGCTTCTCCTAAAGTTGTAGGTCTTGCCCTCAATAGTTCTATTTGTATCGTCAATTTAAGTCCAGAGATATAAAACGATGTAAGTAAAGATTCAGAGATCCCCGTTACTCGATTTATAAGCATCTCAAAGTCGTTCTGGTATTCAGCCACTGTACCCATTTGCAAGAGCTTAGATAGTGCGTCTTTCGCGTCCCGATCGCTGCCGCCCGATGTCATGAATAGTACTCTGACGAACAATAACCCGAAGAACAGCAAAATTTTTTTTACTGGTGAACAGTAACACGTGAATAGTAACACGTGAACAGTACCGCGTGAATAGTATCCCGTGAATAGTATATTTTTTTGAACCCTAAATCGGAAGCCCTCTCAATGAAAGCACCAATTGATACGACCCTTGCGGATAGTATCGGGATAATAGCACCCCTTCAAGCGTGATGCGAGCTCCTAAGAAGAAAAGAGAGAAAACACAGATATTTATTTATTTGACCAAAACTTAACTTTCATTAATAAACCCATTCGGTATATATAGACGAATAAAACACAAGATAAACAATAGAAAAATGATAAACATTCTTAAACAAATACCTATCCTAAAACGACTCAAACACATATCCTAACACATATTAAACTATGATAATTATCTTAATCCTATTTGGTAGTTATCCGCGACTTCACGGTCGTAACAATGCATGTTTCATGTTTAATTTGTGTGAAGAATTACGATGTCGCATGTTGTGTTTGTCGTTATCCTTGGTAGCCGTAGATTGTTATGGCACATGATGGATTGTATGCGTTGTATATATTTGTGGAGAAGTAATATATAGATTCATCTTTATAAAAATAACAATAAATAATAAAAAATAGAAAAATAAAATTACGATGTCGTTAATTAGAGGAAAACTGATATTTGTTAATCCATCAAGATTACTTCTTTTTCTTTAACTTTCTCTCTTTGAGTGAAATACTTGAGTATCTAAATCTCTCAAGAATTGAGATATTTTGTTTACATATTTTTAAACTGGACTTGTAATTGGTAAAGTTCTTATCTTACGTACATATTGCTGAATAAGCCTACGAATCATAATGGATGATATTTTCTCGATCTGTTCTTTTCAACCACATGACATCGAAAAAAAATAATGTTATTGGACTAAAAACTAAAGGTCCACACATGACGAATAAAAGTAATCTTCACATGAAAACTTCCTAAAAAAGGACGTTGTCCAAGAAATTGCAAATTTGTACTTGAACGAAGCTGGAAATTTCTAATCATGAACAAGTTAACACACTTTATCAGTTTATTGTATATGTAATTGTCTCATTTAGTTTGAAAGTTCAATTTTTGTGTACTGATATAAACAAATCACTTTACCATACCTGTTTAATTATGACAAACCCTAAAGTGATATTCCCATGCAAAGTAAACTTTTAACAGTCACACACTTACATCATACTTGGATCTCTAAGTCAAAACTCAAAACAAAATATGAATTACATTTATACACTTTGTGATAAAATAAATGTTCTCAATCGTAAACACATGCACATATACGAGTAGTAACATACATAAACTATGCATGTCATGCAACTTTCTTACTAAACGTACAATCGCATGTTTACGTCTCAAAAGCTTCAACTCGCAAGTCGCAGTTCGCAACTTGCAGATGGAGGAACAAAAGTCGCAGTTTAATTGACCGCTTTTTGGCTAATTTGGAGATGGAGGAACAAAATTATCCACTCCCGAGTTGAGGAACGATCTACAATTAAAGGCGATGACCTTTTTTCTCAGCTTCAAGTTATTTCTCTTCTTTGGATTTCCAATTGTTGCTCCCGCGTTGGCTTTAATTGGTCGAACTGGTCGTGAATATCCAGGTGCTTGTTTTTCTCTAGAGGATGTTTAGGAGTGCGGTTGGCTATGTTTTGGGTGTTTGTAAGCTTGTTTTGTTTATTTGTTGAGTGATCTCTTTCTTGCAGCCCTTTTGGTTGTTTTTGTTCTTGCCTCTTCCTTTTTTAGGTTGAGGTTGTGTTAATATAGCTTTGCTTTTTTTTTTTTTAAAGTTAGCAGTTCGCAACTAGTTTTTGAAAAGATACTGATATCACAAGGTAAATAACACTTGATGCATGCAATTTATTAGGAAACTCAAGCTTTTATTACTATTAAACAATACGGAGGTCTAAACATGCATATATCACAAAAGCAACAAAAAGAAAGAAACAAGTAAAAACACCCTAGCTTGTTTTTCACCATCACCCCATCTTGATTTTCTATACATATTATTTTGCTCCCATTTTACCCCTAAGTCAAACAAAGAGTTATACTCTTTAAGTCTTTAGGGAACATAAACTCCATAAAGATCAAATCTCACTTTTAGCACCAAACTTTATTCATTTTCTAACACATGACATCTTTGAGAAGCTTGTATCTTCGAGTACTAGTTTTCGGGGACGGGGCTCCAGACGATGATGACTTGACCTTTTGATCCGAACCCTCTTCACGATCATGTTTCTTAATCTTATCACCCGCAAATTCGGACCGATTGCTGACACCAACATTGGATTTCGACCTTAGTTTCTTAGAAGAACCACTAGGTTTAGTGGTTTTTGTCATCTCACTTTGACACCAATCACATATCTCCGGTGGCGCAGATGATTCGATGTAGTAGTTGCTACAATACCTATATTATGTGAAGAAAAAAAAAACATTACTCTATGACAAAACAAATAAAGTGTTTAAAATATTATAATAAAAAATACTATTAATAATTGAACAAGTGCGATGTGCACTTACCAAGAAAAGAGTTTCAAGAATTTATTTATGAGAACAAAAAGATTTGCAGGAATTACACATGGGTTTTATAATACTGATTTTGATGGTCAAAGTCAACATAAAATAGTACTTAGGTCATTAATGAATAAATAAGTACGTAGTGACGGAGATGATAGTGGTGGTGGCGGCTGATGGCGGTGGCGTTTACAAGATTATAAGATAAATTAATAAACTTTCACATCAAATTGTGATTTCTTTTCATGGGCAGTTCTTGAAAATAAATCTCTAACAAGACGCTAAACAAATACAGTAAGTTATTACAACTATTTTTTGTAATGGCAAGTCATTCAAAAGTGGTGGTGATAACATCCTATCTAATGAATTTATCTTAGTAGGGTTTGTTGTATTTCATAAAAAGTCTAGTGCCCATGTTTCTTGAATTAAAGATAAAGAGAAGCACGGATATATATGAAGAATTGGACAGAAAGTTATTTCTTACACATAGAATAGATATTATAAAATCAAACACTGAAACTAGGACATGTTTTTGAACGGCGGTATAATTCTAAACTTATGCTAGTTTCATTTTCTCTTCTAGTCTCTTGCTTGACAGTTTCTAATGAACTTGCCGTTCAAAGAAAAAAAATTAGCAAGAAAAAGAAACTAGCGAGAATAACGACAGTAAATATAAAATGAAACTAGGACATAAAATGAACTAAAAGTGGCAGCTTAAAAACATAAAGACAGTGTGTGTTAGAGGATTGTGAAAACGTACGAGTGTTGGAAACGATGTTGGCAGTTGATACATTGGAAGATCTGATCAGGGAAACCAACATCACCACACATACAGCAAACTCTTTCAACATCCACCATATTTTCTAGAGAGATATATCTAAAAAGACTAAGAAGATTAATGAGATGAGGTGGTATGCGTATATTTATATACACATACTACACATAAAGATATAGATGTATACGTGTGTGTATAGAAAGCGTAGGTGTGGGGTTGAACAGGTCGACCACAGGTTACTTCAAGTCGTTTTCAGTTATGGAGAGAGATAGAAACAGTCTAGAAATATTACATCAAAGATTTTTCTAAATGACGTTTATGTCCTTGTTCATGGATGGAGACATGTAGAGCTACAATTAAGAAACTATTGATTAAACCATTAATAACAATCTAAAAAAGTTACCAGTTTCTGTCCCCTTTGATATAAAAAGCATAACTTGCCAAAACCAACACAATACACATGGTGGTATGAATGTAAGTTATGAGAGTTTTGAGGGTATTATGGTCAATTTTAAAAAATATAGTATCTCTTATTAGTTTTAAGCAATGCTGTCAAACTCGCGAGTTTACACGTAAGATCGTACGATCTTACGTGTCCACCTGATAAAATCGTGTAGGATCGGTGTAGGATCGCATAAGAGGTAGGATCGCAAGTAGGATCGTAAACTCGCGCGTAAGATCGTAGGATCGCGTGTCGATACGAGTACCAAATTATCAAGTTACTAACATATTGATTTACATACTTACTAGCCCATTACTTTTTTTAGGCCCAAAAAAGAACAATATGAGTCCGCTCATCTCAGTAACAAGGATTGACGTTTCATTTCTAGATTTTCTAATCAATAAACCTAATTATCTACTTTTCCTAAATTGAAATTACATGAAACAAATTAGGGTTCTTCTTCTCATGTTCTAGTTACCTAGCAAAAATTTTCTTACAGGTAATTGTTGTTTTTTCTTTTACCTTTTCATAGTTTTAACTATTAACCTTTAAGTTTTAATTCATATAGCTTAATTGTAGTGATACAAGTGAAGTACTTTGTTTTGAGACGTTTATTACGCATGTTATGTAATTTTATTCCGCTAAATCGTGAATGTGACGATTGAAACTTGACTTTTTTGTGTTTTACTTTTACTTTGGAATTTTAAATTTAAAATTTGACATTTTCAAGAGGATATTATATAAATTTTTATTTGATGATGAGTAGAAATAAAAATAGTTTCACTCGTTTATTCGTTGCTTAGAGAACATGATAAATTGGTAGGATCTTACGATCTCGATCCGATCTTACGATCTCGATCTTGCAAAGACAAAAACGATCCCAGGTGAGATCGCGATCTTGACAGCCTTGGTTTTAAGGCTCAAAATTCTTCAATTCACTAAAATAAGTAAAACCGCCACGTAAATATCATTGAGGGACAAAAAGTCGATTCAAATTGTTTTGGCCGGGTTTAGATCAAATGGTTAGCCTTTAAACTAACGGCAAACTTTTATTGGAATCAAGAAATAATTTATGTTGTGGTGTTCCAAGCGATTTTAGGATTCTTAACCCACTCTTGTGAACTATGCAAGAATGTGACAAAGAATATGTTTTAGTCCTTAAGAGTATCTATATCGCAAGCATCAGATCAAAAAAAATCTTTATTTTGAAGGACAATATTGTTTATCCATGGTTGTGTAACCATTTATAAACACCAACTGACCAAAGTGTATAAAGTTGCACAATCCATGACAGTTTGTAGTTCACTGCAACAATAAGATTAAAACAAGCATGATTATCCGCGCGTTACTGCGGGTCGTTAATTTTTTTCGCGTAGTTGCGAGACATTATTATTTTTTATTTTTTTTATTTTGTGTGGTTTTATTTTTTCGGCCTCATGTTTAATAGTTTGTTTTTTTTTCTTATATGGGCTTATGTGTGGGGCTCAAGTTTAAAGGTTTCTTTTTTTGGCTATACGAGTTTTTTTTAATATAATTTTATGGGAACATGGTGTTTTTTTATTGTATTATGAGTGAGTTTATTTTTTCGGTCTCTTGTTTAATAGTGCGGGTTAATTTTTGCGTTAAAATTTTATTTTTATTCTTTTCTATTTTTTATTTTGTGCGGTTTTATTTTTTCGACCTCATGTTTAATAGTTTTTTTTTTCTTATATAGGCTTATGTGTGGGACTTATGTTTAAAGGATTCTTTTTTTGGCTATACGGTGTTTTTTTAATATAATTTTATGGGAACATGGGCTTTAAATGAGAATCGCGCGTTACTGCAGGGTTTTTTTATTGTATTTTGTGCGGGTTTATTTTATCGGTCTCATGTTTAATAGCGCGGGTTAATTTTTGCGTTAAAAATTTATTTTTATTCTTTTTTATTTTTTATTTGTGCGGGTTTATTTTTTCGGTCTCATGTTTAATAGTTTTTTTTATATGGGCTTATGTGTTGGGCCTCATGTCGCGAGTATTTTTTTATCTGAATAAGTCAATATTTTTGTAGCTTTTTTTTCTATTTTATGCCGAGCGGTTTTTTTTACATTGCCTACAAAAAAAAATTGCCAAATGGGCCGGGTACTGTAGTGGAGCTGCCAAAACGGCAGCGTTTTAACCCTCCTATAGTATATGTATATAATTAAAACAAGTAAAGTAAATAAACACAAAGTTAATATTTTTTTATAAAGGGTTTCTCCGGTAAATGTATAACTCCAAAAAATGATTTAGTACAACGGATGTGGATGAATCTCACATCTCAGCCCGTTACATAGACGGTAGCTAATTTAACAAGCACAACTACTCCAAATGAGGATACGACTATAACTAGATTACAATTGACTCAAAAACATCAAAATTAATCTATTTCTTCTTCCGATCACAGACCGTGATATGAAAATCATCACAAATAGCCTGATGGTTTTCAGACATATCATGACTTTCATACAGATCATCATAATAAGGGTCGTAATCATCATTCCGTTATGTTGTCCTCTATTGTTCCAACAAGCTATTTACTTTAACCTCATGCGAATGTTATGTTAAATCTATCCATATCATACCTACGATTGACCCTTCCACCCAAAGCCCACTTACTCTTATGCCTGTCACATTTAAAACAACCAAGTCCAACAAAATTCCAAGAGAAAACAAAACTCAAAAGCCCAACTCTCATCACTCCCCAACACATAGCCCACCACAAAACCAAAGCCCACTTCATTCCTCTGCAAAACAGGGCACCTCCAAAAAGAACAATAAAATTGTGTCTCTTAAACTCATTTATCCTTTTATAGGCATAAACATTCAAAGTGGCAAGAAAAAAACAACACTAGTGATGCAGTTACCAAACCCACATCCTCACTTGACACATCGATCTCCGACAATGAATCAAACATCCAACGTTGTAACAATAGGATTTTGAACTCCATATCCAAAAGTACTACCAATAAAGATATTGATCATGAAGTGTTAAAAACTATTGAAGTCGGCTCTTTCCTTGGATTCAATATGGTTAGGAAAGAAGATATGGTTAGACAAACCATTGGTGACAGCATTGTGCAATCATGAATTTTACTCCATAAACGTTGATGGTGCAATTTCTTCTTCGATGTATGAAAATGGTCGGGTACAAATCTCATGTGGTTCTTGTTTCATAAATGGTGGAGGCGAGTTATCTATCTATAATCCCTAATCTGCTTTATGGAGTTTCTTGGTTTTATTCTCCATCTATGGCTTTGGGCTTAAAGTTGTGTCTCTCGATGCTTCTTAATTATGTTGTGGGTATAATCTCGTGGTCGCTGTGTTTCAAGTCCGTTGTGTAATTCACACTTGGAATTGTCTTTGTTTTCTTATGTCTCTCTTGGATGGTTATAGGTATAGGCTTTTAATTTAGTTATGGTTTAGATAGCTTGTAACAGGGTGTGGGATGTTGCTTTGTATTCACTCTAGCTCCTTGCTAGTTAGTCTTTTCTAATGAAAATGTCATTAAAAAAAGTATCATATCCACTATCATCGCCACGTTTTAAACCTATTGATGCCATAAAAACTGCATGATCATCGATCATATCTTCTACTTCACTATCACTATCTGCATTCCGTAGAAACAACCTTAGGTAACTGCTTCCCATCATCATCAACAAGTGTAAGTTTCCCTTCAATAATTTATCTTTCTAGTTTATCAATTCTTTCAACGATCGAGGTAGTACCAGTACTACTAGATGCCACATTAAAGAATCCGTTATTAGACATAGACACGCAAGAATTGGGCCCCTTCTGAGCTGTTTAAATTCCCCCCACTCGTACCCAAGTCATCATTATTTTCAACTGAATTAAGCGCATCAATGGGGTTGAATTACGATAAAAACTATCAAATTAACACCATACAACCTTATCTAATCATCGAGCTAACCACCCCTTGGTGATGTTTATTAATGCTATAGTAGATGAGTCCACAATTGTGTGCTCACCAGTACAATACAAGAGACAATGTGGTGTCCTCAAATGTGCGGAGCACTTAAAAGAATACAAGATCTTACTACAACCATCCTCACTATAACCCTCTTAATCTATACTATTTGATTAAAATCTTTTTCAACTAACCTAGCCTTATACCTATCATTTTCACCTGATCCTTTGTATTTAATTTTGAATATCCACTCACATCCTATAACTTTTCTACAAATAGGCAAATCAATTAGGATTCAAGTATTATTTATATGTAAAACTTCCATTCTTGATTCATAGCATTGATTTAATATTCATTTTTACAAGCATCAACATAAGACTTAGGTTACACAGACTTATTTATAGTAGTAGAGAAGCAATACTTTACAGAAAATAGTTTAGCATAGCACACATATTTTCAGGACCATACTTAACATTGCTACTAACAACAAAATCATTGAACTTCATATGCATGGTCTTGTGCCTAACAGACGTCTTCAACAATGTTTGAGGTTCATTCCTAGCAATACTAGAACCTTCATCATGAAAAGTTTTTTGAACATTGCCCTCATAGGTGACATTTTCTCCTATTTTAGGTTGCAATGGGAACTCTTCCTCATCAACTTATTCAATGCAGTCATTAGAAATAACTCCTTTATTACCTTTCATATTAGAAGGGTCCTCATCTTCATCAATGAGACTTAGAGGACCTTTGGTGTAAAAAAACTCAAACATCAACTTCAGCTAAAGTTTTTTCTTTTTCAAAGCCATTTTCATTTAAGGTTTGCATTTTAAATGGAAAAGCAGTTTCGTAAAACCTGGCATCCCTAGAATAAAAACAGTTTTATTATCAAGACTATATAATTTATAAGCTTTTTTAACACTAGAAAACCCTATTAATACACTTCTCATACCTGACACCAAACTTGTCACTATTATTCAACACAGTTGAATAGCAAAGAAAACCAAAAGCCTTCAAATGAGAGAGACTACGTTCCTTATCATAAACTATATTAAAAAGGGAAGCACCAGACAAGACAGAGGATGGTAACATATTAATCAAATAAATAATAGTTAAAACACATTCAGGCCACATACTCAGGGGAATCCTCCTCTCTAAAACATAAGACTCCTAGCAACATTTAAAATGTATTTACGTTTCCTCTCAGCAATGCCGGGTATAAGAATAAGAGGTCTAATTAACAATACCACTACCATTAAACAGATTAAGCACTTTAGTGTTAACAAATTCAGTCCCATTGTCAGACCTAACAATTTTAACTTTTATACCAAACTGAGTGGTAACCATTTTTAAAAAGCTGTCAATACCCTCAAAAACATTAAGTTTAGAATTCAAAGATAGACACAAACAACACTTCTATAATCATCAACAATAGTAAGAAAGTATATACACCTATCCTTACTAACCATCTTGTAAGGACCCTAAACATCTAAATGAACCAATTTACCCAAACCAGTATATTTATGATCATTTATTGGAAATAGATTTTGGTCTGTTTAGCCTTATGACATATGTTACAAGCAGACACATGAGCACTTATCTTAAACCCTACTTTATCTCATAAGACAGACAAAACTTGGTCAACAGGATGACCAAGCCTGCAGTGCCACAAATCCTTAGAAACATACCAGACAATACCATAATTACACATACAAAAATTACACTTACCAGTATCACCACAATCAAACATATAAATACCACCAGATTCACGACGAGTCCTCACAAATTTGGCAAGTTTCAAATCCTGCATATAACACTTAGATTCATCAAAACCAACATAATATATACTATCCTTAATCATCTTATTAACAGATAGAAGACTGACATTGTACTTAGAAACAACCAAGACATTAAACAAACCCAAATTATCAGTTAACCTAAGACTATCAATAACTGTGATTTTAGCCATGGTGCCATCAGGATGCCTAACAGTTAACTTTAAACTAGATACATCAACAACATTAAACATATTTTTTGTGGAAATAGTCATGTGTCAATTGACACCAGAATCAATAATCCAACCAAGAATAACATTATACATGTAAGCATTGGTCTTAGCATAATTTTTTTTCTCAAAATGCAGATTAAAATAGGTGTTACTATTAAAAAAACTTGGTCTTTGATGTATTTCAAAAGCTTTAAATTTATAAGACTAGAATTACCGATTAATAAACGGAAACACACTAGAAAATATACCTTTTCGAGTGTAGTAAAGTCTAGGTAAGTCCAAGTCGTCCCAAGGGAGTTGTGCGTTTTCAGATTCAAAAAGTAGTTTAGAAAAAAAGTCCAAATGATTGTCAAGTTCATTAGAGTCATATTTGATTTAACAACTAAGTTATACCAAATGCTAAAAATGATTAGATTATTACCAAGATGATTAAAACATGTTTGTTTAGGCCAAAAGACATGAGATAAAACATATATATGGATAGAGATGCATGCATAAACAATACATATAAGCAATATATTATGGGTAATCAAATAGGCAAATATATCTACCGAACATGAAAAGAAACCCTTTTGGCTTATAATTCTAAACATGTCAAGTGCATAGAGATCAGTTTGTGGCTGATAATATAAAATTCATACTCTCTTAATTAAGTTCGTTAAACATGAGATTAAGCATTAAACATTATTATACTTAGGTTAATCATAGTTTTATTAACCAATTCTTACAAATTTAATACTGAATTGTTCATAGACAAACTACGTGAAATTATATCAAAGCAATAAATCCTTTCGACCTACATCTATCACAATGACAAAGCAAACAAGTCTCAATGATCTTAGCATAACAATATCGAGTATAAATTCCATAATATCACAAGCATGTATCCATAACATGTATTTATTTCACATCTCAAGAACGCCTAAACAAACATAACGAAATTACTCCATAACAATAGAGATGAAACTCATAACAAACTCATAAAATTTAGAAACTTTCATATCAAAAGATAGTAGAAGTATACCAACGTTTACAAGAGCGATAATGATTATTTCAATCTTATACACGGGAATAATTATTCGACCTACTACCACTCTGTCACAGAGACTAGCAACCCGAAAACAACTAAAATTCATCCAAGTAATGATAGTTTAAAGGAGAGATAGTTAGTATGTGAGATATATGCTGAGATATAGAAGTATGTGTAAAATGCGGTAATTTCCACACTATTTATAGGCTGGAGGAGGGGTCAAGTACGACGCACTTTATAAAAAAGTAAGGCGTACTAGGCCTATTGTCGGTTAAGGATCATTAATGCTTGGGAGAAGTGCGGCGTACTTATATAAAAGCGCGCCGTACTTCAGGTAATAACTGACTTTATTTATTTCGTGATGAAGTGCGGCGTACTTGTAGAAAAGTACGTCGTACTTGGTCTTGGATCTTTTCTTCTTCTTTCTCTATGGTTTAGGACGGGTATTTATAGATAAAATGGCTCCCCTAGACATGCTAAGGAAGTGTAGGAAGGAAAATGATTAGTCACATTGAATGCCAATCATTTAAGAACATTCGTCATAATTACAGAAAAGTATGCCATACTTTCTAGAAAGTTCAACATACCTTGGGCATTTACAGCTCTTGACCGTTTCTCTAAGTTATAAATAATTGAATTCTCTTTTCGTGGCCTCTTGAATCAACTCAATCCGAGTTCGTATGACCGAGTTATGGCCAAAACAGTGAACAGGTGTCGGGAAGCTAGAACTTGAATTTACTTATTCGTTTAAGTTCCAATTCTTTGTGTATTATTTCGTTTTCTTTCACGACACGTCTCGTAAACCTACAATAGCAAATATAGTCTATTAAGTATCGAAAGTACTTTCAAATAACGCTTATAGAAAAATGTATAAAATGAGCGTTATCAAATGCCCCCACATTTAAACTTTGCTTGCCCTCAAGCAAATCTAAGAAAATAAAATTAGAAATAAAATTCCTACATGACAAGATAAGAAATCTATAAGAGCATCCACAATGGTGGTTTGTAAAAAGGTTTATAATACTATGAAGAGGTTTATACTTTTGTTAACCATAGTGGAAACTTAGTTTATGCTTACATGGAATGAAAATGTCTAAGATATTGAACCTCTTCAAAATTTAATGCATTTGCAAATGTATGATGCTTACAAAGCTTTAGGATATTTAAGTATAGTGGGAATAGGTTTATACAACCAAAAGGTTCATGAATTAATGCCATCAATCAATTATAAACCTTTACAAAAACTTTACCATTGTGGATGCCCTAAGTAACAAATTTGATTAACAAATTATTGTTAAAAGCGAGTTATGGTAATGATTCATTAAATTTGTACAGATGATTCAGTATTGTACTTATATCGCAAAATCGAGAGATTTTTGACATTGATTCAATTTTTTTTACACATTTTCAATTTTAATCACTTTAAAATGAGTTCTACGCTTGAAAACCATGAATCAAAGTTAAAAATCTATCATTTTTGAAAACCTTCTCAATCTTCTCAAAATAAAAACCTTCTCAATCGACCCGGCTTATATATATATATATATATAGGGATGGGTTCTAGAGAAAACCTTATATCCATAGAAAACCTAGAAAACAAAACTACATAGTAGATTTTGCCAATATGTCAAACTTTAGGGTAAAAAATGAAAATAATAGAAAAGGGGGGGACATCAGGCCTGTACCATCACCATCTCATTTCAATCTCACAGTCCATCACTCTATTTCACACATACGATCCATCACTCTCATCACCATAAACCCTAATTTTGTAACAAATTAATTCAATCAAATTAGGCATAATATTTGAAACTCAATCATCCAAAAATGAAGAAATAAACTGGATTTAGCTCGTTAATTCACTAAATCCGTTGATTGATCATTCTCCACCACCACCGTTGTCACCAAAATACGAACAACCACCATCACCTGTAAGCGTTCATGTACAAAATGTAAGTTAACATCGCTCGTCGTTCTTCCTCTTTTCGATATTTAGTTTCTTGTTTGTGGTATTAGTTGTTAAGTAGTAATTTGTAAATTATGATTTATATTCAGCTTCTTGGTTGTTTGTGTATGTGGTATTAATTGATAAGTAGTAATTTGTAAGTTAACATCGCTCGTCGTTCTTCCTCTTTTTGATATCCAGCTTCTTCTTTGTGGTATTAGTTGCTAAGTAGTAATTTGTAAATTATGATTTATGAATCAGGTTTATGTTTGGTATTTGTTAAAATTGATCACCAGGTGTTTGTTAAAATGTATCAAAAACTGTGTTTGTTAAAATTGCTCGCTAGGTGTTTGTTAAAATGTCTGAATAAGAGTTTATAAACCGAATACACTAATTTGAAGCATTGTGTTTAATATTGAATGATATGAAATCTTAGGGCATGACATTTGCATAATGAGATTACACATTAGGGCATTAGATTGTATTAGTACATATGTGTTTGTGGTTGTTGCATCAGGTTAATTTAGCCAAACATAGTTTTGAGGTAGCTGTTTAGTAAATCAGTTTGTTTATTCTAGTGCATTCATTTGTATATTTTAGTGCATTCGTGAATAAGGGCACTTGCTTGCATTATTTAAGGGCATCTGCTTGTTTAAGTGTATCTGTTTGTTCAAGGGCATATGAATGTATGATATAAGGGCATCTGTTTGTATGATTTAAGGGCATCAGTTTGTTTAAGGGCATATGTTTGTATGATTAGTTCATCGTAAATGCGCTAGTTTTTCAGTCAAAAAATAATAACTTAGAAGTTAAAACTGTGTATAGTAGTTTTGAAGCAAATGGTAACTACCATATTACTTTGTTGTGTGTTCAAATATGGTCTAACCTGTACTTAAAACTTTGCAGGTTTAACAACCTAAAATTGCTTGGAAAACCGAATGATTAATAAAGAAACTAAGAAAATAGTTGTTGGCGGACGTACTCCTTCTCTGGATAGCATAAAATAAACTGCAAGAACAACTACCAGTCAAAAGATAAATCTAGTGATCAAATATCTCAACCCATAAGGAATGTACATAGAGCTTCTAAGCAAAGTGTGGCGCTGAAGAATGGCCCTAAAAAACCAATTGGCTTAAAGGTACTGTCATCAATTTATTTACTTCCAAGGTTATCTTTGTGTTTTATGTTTTGCCCATATTTTTAATTGGTTAATTGACATGATTTTTATACATATATCACTTTCTCGTACATAATGTTTGATATACACTAAGGAAATGTACATTGGGGGTGTTTGACAAATATAATAATTTGTGTACATTTAGTGCATCTGTGTCAAAAAAAGCATATGTATGCAATAAAGCATAAGGATTATGTAGTAACCATTAGGGGTGTTTGGCAATATAATAATTTGTCTACATTTTAGTGCACCTGTATGAGAAAAATAAGGCATCTGTGTGGAATATTGCATGAGGATTATTAAGCGATGTTTGGCAATACACTAATTTGTGTACATTTTAGGGCATCTGTATTAAAAAAATAAGGCATCTGCATGGAATATTGCATAATGATTGTTCAACTAATTCAAGTTCTATTTACCACATCTGTTAATTATATGTTTAGTCATCCGTTGATGATATGGCATCTATCAGTTGATTATATAATAAGGGGAAAAGATAAGGCATTTGTTGGTTTATTATTGAATCTAAAATAAAAATTACCATATCTGTTAGTATGTTTAGGGCATCTGTTTTAAATGATTTAGGGCATCTATTATGGCATCTGTTTGGTTCAGCTGTTTATGCAAATGACTAGAAATAAATGAATGTCATCAAGTAGTTGTTAGTGTTTGGTTTCATATGGGTGACTGTGATAGACATGATATGGATTTCAATAAAAGCTTTGTTTCGAGTGTTCCTATATAATTATGGTTGGACAATGCAAATCATTAGATTCAAGGCATTTGTTTGTTAAAAATTATGGCATCTGTTTGTTAATATTAGGGCATCTGTTTAAATGATTCAGTGCATATATTTAGTTAATTTTAAGCGTATGTATGGCTAATGTTTAGGGCATCTGTTTTAAATGATTTAGAGCATCTATTTGGGCATTTGTTTGGTTCAGCTTTTTATGCAAATGGCTAGAAATAAATGAATTGTCCTCGAGCAGTTGTTGGTGTTTGGATTCATATATGTAACTATAATAGACCTGATATGGATTTCAATAATTGTTTCTAGTGTTACTATGTAATTATGGTTGGAAAATGAAAATCATTAGATTCAAGGCATATGTTTGTTAATAATTAGGGAATTTGTTTGTTAATATTAGGGCATCTGTTTGAAATGATTTAGTGCATATATTTAGTTAATTTTAAGCGTATGTATGGCAAATGTTTAGGGCATTTGTTTTAAATTATTTAGGGCGTTTTTTTGGTTCAGCTGTATATGCAAATGACTGGAAATAAATGAATTGTCCTCAAGTAGTTGCTGGTGTTTGGTTTCATATGGGTGATCATGATAGACCTGATATGGATTTCAATAAAAGTTTTGTTTTGAGTGTTCCTATATAGTTATGTGCAAATCATTAGATTCAAGGCATTTGTTTGTTTTAATATTAGGGTATCTGTTTGTTATTATTAGGGTATTTATTTGAAATGGTGATTTAGGATACTATAAAAATGTGTTAGGGCATCAGTTCATAACTATTTTTTGGGCATATGTTTAAAAATATATTAAGGCATCTGGATATCATGAAAACTATTAAATATGAAGATCATTAGATTCAAGGCATTTGTTTGTTAAAAA
>BQNB010028793.1:33245-56318 GCA_026074375.1 Tanacetum coccineum
ATTCCCATTGAAATTTAGTACATCAATCGTAAAAGTCAATTACTCCTAGAAACATTATAGTCACATAACAACAACAAAGTCGAACAAAGTAAGCCTTTTTCGGTATTTACTAACATATATCAATTTTCTTTGTTTAACACCACTGATAAGTGTAAAATATACATATCCGTTAATACCTAAAATAACCCAATTAAACCCAAAACAGACCAAAAATGGCAAAAATATGCTTGTATTTGTGTTTTGTGTGTGCAGGTACGGATATATCAAAAATCACAAGAAAACAGTCAAAAACGGGCAAGCACGGACACGAGAATCAGAAGAGTACAAAAAGAAGCCAAAGAATCAAAGCCGAAGCCAGAAAAGTCAAGCCTCAGTCAAATCCAGTCAAAATGGTCAAACATTGGTCAACAAAAGTCAAAACCCAAAAACATTCCATTTTCACCCTCCAAGTTTCACCAAAGTCCAAAAATAACCCCTCACCTCTTATTGGGCCTTAAAAACCTTAATGGGCTTGAAAAACCCAAAAACCCCGTACCCGAATCCAAGCCCATAACCATAAGCCCAAAACCCTAGTCCATTTTCCTTTTTATAAACTCCAGGGACCAAACTTGCATATTTCCAAAAAACTTTTATAACTAAAAAAGGGAGATAACAAAGAAAGGGACTAGTAATGTCAATTCCCCAAAGTTCAAACTGAAATTACCCTTTTCAGTTATAAAAGGACGCGAACACATTTTACTGTTCATTCGTCTCTCCCAAAATTCACTAGCCAAGGTAAAACAAAGGGCTTTTTGAAATTAAAGGGTAGGACGACTATTCAAGTGCTCTACAACCAAATGGCAAGGTTAGATTAGTCAAATCAAGGTCCTAGCTCACTCTCAAGCTCTAGGCCACGTGGACATGAAGAAAGCACACAAGAGGCGTGGGTTTTGCACTAAACTCACTTACATAAGTAGCACAAGCTGTCACAATCAAAGAATGACAGCTTGGCAATCCTCTAGTGTCCACAAATGATCAAACGGCTCAAAAGGGTGATTCAATGATTGCTTGATTGGATGGCTCAGATGAAAAGGAGCGTGCAGAGGAGCTCAGGCCTAGAATCTTCCTCAACAGCTTATAAATAGGCCTCACCTCTCACACACATTAATTTATCTTATGTAGTTTTTTTAAAAATGTAATTTTCTTTCAACAATTTAGCTCTTGGAATTTGTCTTCTCAAGTATTGTAATCTGAAATTTTGTCATCAATATAAGCTTAGTTTTCATTTAAATTTGTTTTAAATTTAAGCTTTGATATCTCAAATTATGCTTTTAAGCTCTTATAAGCTAAATTAAACTAGTATAAGCTCATAAGCTCTTAACACTCTTTAAATTCTGAAATTGTTGCTCAGAGAGATGAATAATGAAGGAATGTTAGAGTAGAGAGCACCATTTAGGACATCATACAGAAATAAGCTTGAAACAAAGCTTATTGGCATAACCATTAAGCTTAGGCTCGGTTTAACCTCTCTAAGGGCTAAATAGATCCCTGTTTAGCTTGGAGGCACTTGGAGGTAACTTTCTTTCTCTTTTGTTACTTTTCATAATTTCTAGCTTAATAATAGATAATTTGCTTAAATAGCTTAGAACTGCTTATTTGCTTATTCTGTATGCTTATTAGTGCTTATTTGTATTTTATTTAGTTTATTAATCTAATTAGTTAATCTGTTTTTAGCTTAAGAGATATAGATCATTAGTTTAATATTTAGATTGTCATAAAACCATAAAAACACCAAAAATTTAGTATAATCTTAGATCTTAAGTTTTAGCTAAATCCAGTTGTTAGTTTATGCTTAATAAGTTAGTTATAAGCTAGTTTTTATCTGGTAGTTAGTACTTATTAATTAGATTTGCAATTTAAGCTTAAAATCATTTCTGTCAAAATGGTAAAGGGGTGTTTGGCATAAGCCACTTTGACTATCAAAAGTCAAAAGTTTTTGTGCAAACCTTTTGAGACAGCTTTGATTTCAGTTAAAAACAATAGGAAAAGAGTTTTCACAAGTTAGTTTGTAAAAAAATCAAAAAGTTATGCTTATTTTAAGTGAGCCAGCACCAGGGCATTTTTAGACTTTTCTTGTTACTTATAAAACTTTGATCTATGCCTTTCAAGGATTGGATTTTGCTTGCTTTATGTTTATAAACACTCAAGAAGAGTGTCCAAGTGCAGGTTTACCCTTAAGGTAACCTGCACTATTGGTTTTGTGCTAAGTGTCAAGTGCATCAGCATGAACTAGGTTGTTCCTGCTGTCACTTTTGAATATAATTTTAGTTAAGTAAAAGTAGGTCTTAGGTTCTTAAATTCAAGTAGGATAAAGTCTAGGTATAGCTTATTATAGCTTAAGTCTTAATTTGCATTTTCTAGCTTATTTACTATAACACCCCCAAATTAGGTCGCATCGGAATAAGGGTCCGGGGCATGTTACTTCATAGATCAATAACACAAGATATATATAGAACGACCAAAAAGTCGTTTTAAAACTGATACATTGGATTTAACAAATATTTGATACAAATAGCCCGAATCTTTAACTTGTTCCTGATTATTATTACAAAGATACTGGTTCACAACACATGAGTTTCCCAAAACATAATACAACCATATCTTTAGCATGACTTCCCAAAACAAAATCACCAATGTATCCTTAGCACCTTATGCTTACTGATCTCCTGAAAAACATTGCTTTAAAACGTCAACAATAATGTTGGTGAATTCATAGGTTTGATAAATCATAATATGCAGGACCGCAAGACTTTCCCCGTTGATAATGCAACACATGCAGACATCACAAAAGCATATTACATTTTTTTCTAAGCTCAAGAACACTGAAGCACCGACGATCTTTTCCTAGCAATAATAAGATATATTCAAATTCTGCCGATTAGATGTTCAACCCCCGAAAACATCCCCAAATTCACATTGCTATAAACGTTTCGTATCCACGTGATAGCTAGTCACCCAACGGGGAGGTCGTTTCCCCAAATAGTATCTATTCATAACATACGCAGCAATCCATACATAATGTAATTAACAACTACATCTAAATGCAAAAATTTTTTTTGAAAACAGTTCATGATAAAGGGCTCAACCTTGGGTTATCGCTACTTGGCAAACACTGAATCAATATAAAAATATCCACTTGCGTCCAATGTATAAAACAAAGCATGTTTCCACCCCATAGTTATAAATCATTGAAATCGTAAAAATGTGGGCTAATGAACTCACCTGGATACTGATAATCCAAAAATCACAGATTAACATCGTTCACGCAAATCGTCAGATGCCCCTATTTAATTAAAGGACGAAATAAGTACTAATTACATTAATTACACCTACCAGCAAAGTCGATATAGCAAATCACCATCTAAATGATTAAAGTGAAAAACATGTTTATAAAATTAAAACGTTTATAAAACATATTTTTGTAAAATCGTCATAACTTACCCGTTTCTAATCCGTTTCTTCTTTCTTTCCTTGCGTTTGCTTATGCCCACTCTTTCTCGTATTAAACGGGGTTATCGACATTTGACATTTTTACTAAATTTGGTTCCCCTGAGAACAGTAACTTTTACTGTTTCACATTAAAAGAAACCAAAATTAGTTTTATTTTAAATCGTAATTGTTGTCGCAAAACCTAAAAGTCGTATTTTTATTCATCATAGCTTCCGTTTTAAACGATTCATTCGAGCAACGATCTCCATAATTAAAAGTTCTATAATTTTATGAGGTTTACAAAAATATAACTTTCTGTCATGAATAGTGTTTTTTAACTGTTCATTAGTATATAAAATTAATTTTTATAAACATTTAATTACCGAAAACCCCGCGAAATTCATAAACTGATACGTTATAAATCGAAAATTGCGATCTTACTTATCATCTGGAATCTAAAAAATTGTTTTAGTTGATAAAAATATCAAACTTGCTATTTGACATAAGTTTTATAAAAGTTATTTTATAAACTACTAAACCTCCGTTTAATTAACGTATAACTCGTTTTTAACGTAACTTTTTCGTTATTAATCCGTTTAACAAGTTTCTTACCTTTTCGGAATCGTCGTGAAATGTATTATCTTATAAAAATATAAAATAAGTATGTCTTATACACGAATTTGGACAGAATGTTGGCATGTCCTTCATGAGTCCAAAATTAAGTCTTTGTTTCCTTGTTTTCACCTTATGACTTTTACACTAGTCTTATATTTTATATTTATCATATATATCACATGTATATTAATGTCCATATCCATTAAGTGACCTTTTTTGTCCCAACATTACAATCCTTTATTTACATATAATCCCATAAACTTTTATAATTAACCATAAACACTAGTTTTTATATATATTATTTTTACATAAAAACCATGTGTGTACAAGTCTTCTCATCATTTATATTCTTATATTAATAATCATACAACATTAACATATGTCCATAATTAACCTTAACTTGTCATATGTATTTCTTTAACTTGAAACATATTAAGAAACCATAGAAACCCTAATTAACCCATGATCATGTTTACACCAAAACAACATGATACAATATTTTATCATCATTTTTAACATGAATATTAAAAACAACAACATGTATAAAAGTATACAAGATGATCATTACAAGTGAAAACTTCATTTACAAGTTAAAATCTTAATTGGTGATTCAACTAAAATAGAACTAATCATATGCATAACAATGAAAATTATAAGAATGTAAAGGGTTCTAGTAGACCTTATATGGTATGAAGATGATGATAAAAAAAATGCTAAACCCTTGTTTAGCCTTAGAATCCAAGCTTGCACTTAAGAAATCCCTTGTTTTCTTAATAAAAATCCTAGCTTCCTTTTCTTGATTATTACTTGTAAATGGTGATTCAATGGTTGGAAACACCTTAGAATGTCTTAGGATAGATGTGTATAGAAGGGTATAGGTTTGGGAAATAAAAATTAGTAAGGATAGAAGTTGGCTCATTTTTCCTCATTGCCTGTGAGCTTAAGGAGAGAAAGAGAGGGATTTTGTGAAAATTTTACTAAGTGCTTTGTTCTCTATGTGTTACTATCTAGTTACTTGCACTTATATGCATTCAAATGGTCAATAGCTAGTAAAAACATTCAACCAACATCAAGAGGATTTCAAGGATTCAAGCTTTTGTGTTTTTAGTCAAGGTCACAAAAAGGCTAGGTATTAATGGCATAGATGAATTTTTTGCTAGTTAACAATATATATGAAGTCATATTTAAAAGTTACAACTTATAACTTTTATTTAAGAGTTGCCAACTTGCATGAATTTGTGCATTGATTTACTTCCTAGTATATAAAGTGTAAGTAACCTTTATTTAGCTAAATTTTAAACACTCTTTGCATTGTGGTACAATCGAGGGTATTTGTTAAGCGATTAATACAATAAATGAATCGTGCTTCTCTGGTTACGCTTAAACGTACATTTATCGATAAACGTATTTAACTTACGTAACCAATAAAATAAATGAACGACGACCATAATTATCATTAAAATAATTATATAACACACATGTGAGTGTAAACTGTTCAATGGTATTAATGCCCGTTACATTAAATGATAATAATTTGGCGTACACATTTAAACCAAACGATTACGATTTCAAGCGAACGCGTATAATACAAAAGGTACATTGTGGATTTATCGATGTCTTTTACTGACTTGAAAACACAGGTTATATAGACTTCCCCGTTAAAAGAGCTTGTCCTCAAGCCCTCGATGCAGGCACTTGACGACAGCGGTCTTGGTAGAAGAGGTTAGGTATTTCTCTCGAATTGTTTGTCCACACGTTCCCACGTGGAACTCAGGACCTATTTGGAGTTCCATCGAACCATGACTAATGGATCACGGCTATGCTTCAACCGTCTTAACTTCCAACAGGCCCACTATTTTCTAATGTTCCTCAACGAAATGAAGCTTGTATACAAGATTAAGTCATCCGAACGGAAAAGCTAATGGTTTCGTCGGCATGACACTTTTTTCAGATTGGACACAGGATGTAATAAGAACTTTTACTCAGCTCTTCAGGAAGCTCAAGCTTGTAGCAACCTCTCCGACCTTTCTACACCTTGAAGGTCCAACATACCGGGGTTTAACTTCCCCCATAGCGTTGCCAAACGTACGACCCCTTTCCAAGGTGAATTTTAAGCAAAACTTTATCCCTGACTTGAATTCCATTTGTTTACGCTTAAAGTCAGCGTAACCTCTTCTGTCGATCAACCGAGCGGCTTTGCATCCTTTGCTTGATCCTGGATTATTTTTTTCAGTGTCTTTGAATTAGTTCTGGACCGAGTATTTGAGCCTTTTCCAACTTTCGAGATCCAACAAACAGTGAACAACACTGTTCCGACCATAAAGTGCTTTAATGGTGCGGGACCTTGAATGCTAGCGTGATTACTATTGTTTATGCGAAAACTCGACTACTGGCAAATGTTGACCCAACCCTTTCCAAAGTCGATCGCAACAACCGCACATATCCCTTGAGAGTTTGAATGGTCCTCAATATCTCCGCATTGCCACGTCGATTTAGTGGATGGAACGCAGAACTTATATCCCAAATTAGTACCCAAAGCGTTCTAGAGTGACCTCAAAAATTTGAAGCAAATTCTTGGTGGTCCGATCACAAATATTGAGACCAGGTATCCGTGCTTGTGAACCACCTCTTTAGGTACATTCTTTGCAAGTTTATCCAAAGGATCAGTCTCTCTCATCGGTGTATAAAAGGGTGGTGTGGGGGTGGGAGGGCGGTATTGCAGACATTAGTGAGCCGGTCAACGATCAAAAAACCAAATTGTGTTATCGCCTTGAACATCTAGGAAGCTCGTGACAAAATCCAAAGAGATGTTGTCCCACTTCCATTCCGGTATCTTTGGTGTACCCACAATCCTGGGGCCTTTATGTGCCTTGACCTTAGCACAGGTCAAACTACACTTTCTACATAAGTGCTATGTCCGGCATTCATGTGGAGCCCACGCAATATAAGCTTCTTCATGTCTTGGTACATTTGTCAGATCCCGGGGATTGAATAGAGTATTTTGAATTTATGGATTCGTGCATGAATCACACAGTCCGCAAATCGCCATAACAAGGTAACCAGCTCCTGTGCCATATATGCACAGCTTCCATCCGCACGTGGTTCCAACTTTTGTTCTCTAATCGCTTTTCTTGGAAAATTTAGACGTTTTCAATAACAATCCCCCACTCTTCACCTACTTAATGCTCTGGTTGTTGCTGCTTACAACTGAGCATTAAGATCTGTATTGGGAAATCCAAGCTAAATATCCATGACCTAATGCTCTCGAGACACTTAACGAGGTGTTCTCGAAACGTTCCAGCTCTCAAAGCATACAGCAACACATTGGCTTTCCCCCTATGAGACACGAATATCCGAACTCGTAATCACTTAGCAACTCTAACCATACGGCGTTGCCTCAAAGTTCAACTATTTTTCTATCTAAAATGTGTTGCACCAACTCTTGGTGAACGTGAACCACCGTACACTTAGTTCCATATAAATAATTCTCCCGATCTGAGAGCAAACACCACTGCTACCAAGTTCCAAATCATGAATTGTATAGTTACTTCCCTCATGAATATTTAACATAGCGTGATGCTAATAAATCCACCTTATCTCTTTGCAATCAACACAGCAGCCCCAACCCTTCTTGAACGTCCGTAGAAATGGCGATGAAATGACTTCGCTTTCCTTCAGGTAATGCAAGGATTGGTGCAACTGCACAACTCTTGCTTACTACATTGAAAAAGCTGCTTCTATGTTTATTGCCCACTCAAACATAACCTTCTTATGAGTATGCTTAGTCCATTGGTTTTGGCGATCTTTGAAAACCCTTCAATGAATCTTCGGTAATACACACCCGAAGACCTAAAAATTAGATGACTCTCCGTTGTATTAGGAGATGTCCAATCTTATTGGATTCAATCTTGGCTAGGATCCACATGAATCCTTCACTATCGATCACATTGACCGAGAAAACTGTACTTTGGGAATCCAAAATTCACATTTGGAAAATTTGGCATACAACTCCTCTTTCTTAAGCAACTCTAAGATTAGCTTAAGGCACTCTTTGTGTTCTTGCTTGTTCTTCGAATATATCAGAATATCGGCAATAAAGACAATCACAAATTTATCTAGATATGGTTTGCATACCCGATTCATAAGGTCCATGAATACGGCAGGTGCGTTTGTCAAACCAAACGCATAACTGAAATCGTAATGCCAATAACGATTTCCTAAGCAGTCTCAGAAAGTCTTCTTCTCCGAACCCCCTCAATTGGTGATAACCTGACCTTAGGTTCGAAATTTTCGAGTAGATACTCGACCCTTGGAGCTGATCAAATAAATCATCAATTCTTAGGAGCGGATAACGGTTCTTTTCACCGTTAGTGTTTATTCAATTCCTGGTAATCAATGCACATCCGGAATGATCCGTCCTTCTTTTTGACAAACAAGACCGGAGCTCCCCAGGGTGATAAACTGGGTCTTATAAAGCCTTTGTCGGATAGCTCTTTCAGTTGCTCAGATAACTCTTTCATTTCGGAAGGCGCCAATCGATATGGTGCCCGTGCTACAGGTGCAACACCATGTACCAAATCAATTTGGAACTCCACTTGTCGAAGTCGAAGAAACCGCCAGTCTTCAGAAATACTTCAGGAAATCTGGAACTATTGGTAACGGGTCTACAAGACGCTCTCTCTCCGACTTGTCTTCAACCCTCTTTTGTAAGTGACCTGTGCCAAAAAGATAGAAATCCGTTTTTCCCATGACTTCTACGTTTAGTGCACGAAATGATGTTATAAAATCAGCACAATTTCCCCTGTTACTTTTCCAACTCCGTGTAACTATAGGTTTTTTATTTATTCTTCTAGGGGATGCGAACAATCTCCCTCACGCAAAATACACACAATGACCCCGCTTGTGTAACTTTATCGCCAACCAATCCATATCGATTATAGAATCAAAACAACCAAGTTCTACAGGCATTAAGTTTAATTGAATTAATGGTTTAAGGAAGTTTAAAAATTGTGCAACAAAAACCCTTAAAGTATAGTATTTTAAAAAACAATTTAAAAAACAAAACATTAAACAAAAATTTATTTAACTATTAAAAAAAACAAAAATACCCCAATATATTCTTCTTCTTCTTTTCTCTAATTATTCTTAACCTTTAAATTCTAAACCTTCTTCTCTCTCCTCATCTCTTAATCCTCTTCCTCTCTCTACATTTCTTATTCTCCATTATTCTTCCCTTACTTCAACTCTATTCTTCAATCCTAATATATCTCTAACCTCTTCTTATCATCCAAATTATTCACTCTCACCTCATCTCTCTTCTCTCTAATTATTTTCTCCTCTCCTGTCATTCTCCCGACAGCTAGTTCAATCAACTTCATAATAGTGATCTAGGGTAGATGGCGTGATTTCAATTGTGTTGGAGAGGCTAAAATGCAGTAGACACAAAACTTCAATCGGCACCCGTAGACAAATGAAGATTAACCTAGCGGTTGTTAAAAGGAACAAACCGCAAACGACGTTGTCTGGGGTTTGCCCCCGCAGTTCCAACCACATACACTTTTTCCCCCGGCCCCATGGAGCCCTGTCCTTCCCAAGCTTGATTACCAACTGTCATTTGTTTCTTAGTTTGGGGCGTTTTTCTTCTAAAAGTCATAGACTCCGCACTCATAGCAAACCGTTGCCCTTCCGATTATTATTGTTGTTGTTGCGGTTGTGTAGTTGTTGTTGTTTATTGTTGTTGTTGCATTGCAGGCCGCTTCTACAGTCCTTTGGTCAAGAATGGCCAACCCTCAGTTGCAGTTATTGCACCTAGGTGGACAAGGACCTTCATGAATGTTAATTACACTTGGAACATAAGGTTTAGACCCGCGTATTATTTTCCGTGTACACTTATTACCTGCAATGTAAGGCCTGCCTGTGTTTCTGCCTCTTATTTTGATGTTGGTTGGTTTTGATTGTTCTTGGAAAGATCATCAGACTTCTTTTCCTTTTCTGCCTGACGTTCAGCATAGGCAATATGTCTTTTCATCCTCAGCTCATTGTAAACTCGATAGCCTCTTTGCATAGTTTTTTCGGCTTTGATGCTATATACACTTGCCATGATATCCATATCGTGTGAGCAAGCCAACGAACCGAATATACTTTTCAATCTTGTCCATATCTCGAGTCTGGAACATCCTGGAACACATCAAGCTAGAGTTGCTGAAATCTCGACTATAGGCCACCACATCGGTGCCCGTGACCTTAAGATTCTTCCACATATCAGTCTTTAATCATCTTGATTCTCACCCCTCGGCAGTACTTATCAGTCATCAATTGTCTTCAAGCGTTGCCCATGGCCGAATGAGCTGCTTCGGGGGTAGAGGCTCTTAACATGGGCATTCCACCATGAAAGAGCATCGTCTTGAGAGTCTAGTCGCAAATATACTTGGCAAGATGTTGTGCAATTGCTAATGCTAAACACAGACTCCATTTTCTCAAACCATCAGAGTGATCCGACAACTCCCCTCAGTGCCAGGTTGAAGTCCAAAGGTTGCATTTTCAAGAATTCAGAGTAAGGCATTCGCGAGCAGTTATGTGCTGCCTTTGTCCCTGAACAAACATGCCTATTGTAGGCCAAACCTAACCCCTGCTTGCTTCTGCTACAAGCCAGTCAGCCGCAACTCTTGGTCCAATTAAGGCCTGAAGTTGTGCCTCAGTAACAGTTGTGGTGGGTGTTGCATTTGGGGTTGGTGTGACTGGAGTTGACCTTATGTTTCCTTTCCTTTGGTGCCATTTTTCTTCAATCACAAGAAAATATATACCCTTAGATTTAAATAACCACATAACGTGACATAAACATATGCAGTCAAAACTACAATACAGATCACATCACACAGTGAAATATACAACCAACACAAGATCGACATAACATAATACATCCATTCCATATATAATCTGGAATTATACATGATCTGTTTGGTACATAATGCTTCCCTATCGCTAGGTTACAAAATGAAAATCAACATAGAGCCCTACTAGCCGGGAGTTACCCGTAATACTTAGTAGGCTATACAGGATAGCTAATCAGAAATAAAAGATCTATACAGGATAGCTAACCAAAACAAAAGATCTATACCGCCTGCTAGCTGGGAGTAACCCATAAAACTTAACAGACTGCATAGTAGATACAATCATAACCAAAGTCTAGGAACTGCTACCAGTGTCCTCCAATGTGTCAACGCGCGCTCCAGCCTCCAGGGCCTGGGTACGCATGATATACTGAACAGCAAGATCATCTGCAGCCTGACGCTGCCACTCGTGGCGATGCACCTCAGTCTCTAATACTGTAACTCGTGCCTCTAATGCCCTGCAGTGAGCTTCAGACCTAGCCAAGTCCTGACGGGTCTGAATACTCTCTTGCTCGTAAGCAAGTCTCTCTCTCCTCAATACCTCAATCTCAGCTCTCACAGCTGCACGATCCGTCTGGGCATCGTGATGTCGTGTGTAAAACTCAGAACTCTCTCTACTGCGAACATCTACCTGGTAACTGACCCTCATGTTGACCATCTCTAAAGCGGTCATCATCCTCCTCTCAATATCTCGAAACCTGGTCTCCATAGTGTCTACATGACTATGATCGACTCTATGGGCCATAGTGGGTCCTGGCTGTCTCGCAGCAGCAGCAGCAGAACTCTCTCCAACCTCACATGCAGGTCTGGGAGTAGTAAGTAGTAGTCTCTTCCGAGGTGGTGTGTCAGCCTCGGGAATATCAGCTCTGCGGCTAGTAGATGGTGCAGGTATAGGTAACAATGGTGGGGTCTCTGATGGGTGTAGTGAATGATAGAAGGCTGATGCTATATCTCTCATCTCAACCTCGAGTGCTCTAGGACTAAGGGGTCGACTACGTGGAGATAAAAAGGATGGTGGTAGTAGAGGTGTAGGTGCCTCATCCTCAGCTGGCACTAAGTCCTCAGGATGCTCAGGCTCCGGAATGTATACTGGTACATGATCCTCCAGCTCCATGGGATCAGGTACATACTCTGGAGAACGTGGTGCCTGCTCCAACAACTGTCGGGCAGCCTCCTCGTAAGGATCCTCAGATGGGATACTCCATGATCGTGCCTCAGAGTGAACAGAAGTCAGAGGTGAACAGACGTATTGGTACGGTAGAATATGCTGACATGATACTGATGACCAGCAGAAATGGCTTATATGAGTATATTATATAAGATCTTATAATTGACATTTATATACATAACATGTTTATCAAATATGAATGCATCTAGTTCCAACCAATAATGCAACAAGTGTGTAGTACGAAATGTATGCAATATGTTATGTCCCAGTAAAACTCCATTGTATGAATTCGTTGTTTGAAAACCGGTAATAGTCCAGCCAATCATTTGACTGGGTTCTCTATAACCTTGGCTCTTGATACCATTCGTAAACACCCCCACATTGTTGGTCGCAGCGGACTATGGGTCCGGGCGTGTTACTTACTCAGATCAATAACACAAAGATATATTATAGAAACGACCCCCAAACGAAGTCGTTGTTTGAAAATGATACATTGGGATTTAACAAAAGTAAATTGTTACATAACCCCGAGCTCTAACTTCGTTCACTTAATCAAATTACAAAGATTTTCAAGCCCATAAAAGAAATGCGACACAATCTTTAATGCATGACATACCAATCAAACCACCAATGTATCCATGTAACCTCAGTGTGCTTATGATCCCCTGAAAACATACTTTAAAACATTCAACAATAATGTATGTGAATTCATATGGTTTTGGACAAATCATATATTTGTAGACCACAAGATTCTCCCGTATGATAATGCAACAATTGCAGACATCATATTAATGTATTTACGTTGCTCTAAGCTACCTGACACTGGATGCTTGACGTATGTGAGTACTCCAAATTAATGGCCTCCATTGCAGTGAGTGATTGTTCTAACCCGCAACATCCTTATTCGACATGTATTAGGTTCGTTGTTCAGTGTATAGCTAATCACCGAACGGGGTTTTATGCAAAACCCAATAGAATCTATTCATAAACATTCGCGCTCGTAATTAAAAGTTACATGATAATGGGACTCAGATTGGTTTATCGTACTTAGGCAAATGTAATCATAATAAAAAACTTAAACACTGTGTCCAGTAGTAAAACATTGCATGGTTTTCACCCCAAAAAACTTTGTAAAACAAAAGCATGTAAAACGCTTGGGGGCTATGAACTCACCTTGGTTCTGATATCCATAATAGCGAGATAATGCGTCACGTAAAAGATCGAATGCAACCTAAATTATCATAGGTCGTATAAGTACCGAGTACTTATATCAATAACATTGAATATAATTCTATAGTTGTTACATCGTACTATCGTTCGGGCTATCATAATTAAAGAGGTCATGGACCTGGTCGTTCGAGAGGAGTTAGGACACTTTAAATCGTAAATCCAACAACTCGTCGAAACGCCATCCGAAGAGGCCTCATTATGAAACTCCCTAGTAATATAGTACTTTGATAACCACATAACATTCTATATAGCTCAATCACCAACTAATGGTTTTGGTAAAATTGTGTTTAATAAGTTAAAACGTTTATAATTATCGTTTAGTAAAACTGGCGTAACTTTCGCGTTTCTATAACACGATTCTCGCGGTTTCTTATGCCCACCCGATTCTCGCGTTTCTTATGTCCATCTTTTCGTATTAAGACGGGTTATCGATATTTGACATTTTCATAAATTTTGTCCCCTGATGAACAGTAACTTTTACTGTTCATAACAGACATGAGTTTTATATAATTCGTATTTGTCGTCGTAAAACCCGTAAATGTCGTATTTTATTCGTTATAGCTCCGTTTTTAATGATTCTTTCGAGGACGTTCTCGTATTTGAAAGTTCTATATTTTTATGAGGTTTACAAAAATATAACTTTCTGTCATGAATAGTAACTTTTATAAAAATAGTTTTATAAAAGTATTAATTGTCGTAAACTCGCGAAATTCATAACTCGTTCGTTATTAATTGAAAAATTACGATTCTTATCATTTTGGAATCCTAAAAATGTGTATTATTTATTAAAAATATCAACACTTGCTGTTTAAAGTTTTTATAAAAATGTTTTTATAAAAATTTATTTACGACTCCGTTTATTAACGTATAACTCGTTTTTAACGTAACTTTTTCGTTATTAATCCGTTTAACAAGTTTCTTACTTTTTCGGAATCGTCGTGAAATGTATTATCTTATAAAAATATACAATGGACATGTTAAATGTCGAATTTTGGACAGAATGTTATGCTAGTTTGTTAAGTCCAAAATTTAGTCTTGTTTCCATTATTTGCCACTTTTGTATTTCACCACAATTCTTACAACTTGTATATATGTATTATATCTTATATATATTATGTTCATAGTCCATAGTTGTCCTTTTTGCCCAACTTATCAAATCCTTAATAATACTAATATGTCATAACTTTATAAATGTAGTCATTTCACCATAAATTCATATGTAGCCATTTTGCTTATAAATATAAGTGTACATATTTTCTTATTATGATATAACCTCATTTTAATGATCTTATAATCTCACTATAAGTCCATAATTATCCCTAACATGCCATTTGTATTTCTTTCACTTGAAACATATTAAGAAACTATTAAAAACCCTAATTAATCCATGATCATGTTTACATTAAAACAACATGATGCAATATTTTATCATTACTTTTAACATGATATATGTAATAACACAACATATATAAGAGTAATCCATGTGATCATTTCAAGTGAAAACTTCATTTTCATGATTAAAACTTAAGTGGTGATTTAAGCTAAAATAGAATAAACATATACATAAAATGAAAATTATAAGAACCTAAAGAGTTTAAATAGACCTTATGATGTGAGATGATGATGATAATCAAGTGCTAAACCCTTGTTTAGCCACAAAATCCAAGCTTACACAAAGAAACCCTAGCTTTTCTCAATAGAACCCTAACTTTCTTTCTCTTGATTAATACTTGAATATGGTTAACCAATGCTTGCAAATGCCTTAGTATATCTTAGAATATGTGTATATAGAAGGGTATGGGTTGTAGAAAATTTGATATGGGTTTGTGTGGTGTGTGTTTGTGTGCCGTAGCTTATGAAGAGACAAGGGAGGGAGTTTTGTTTGATTTTTGGTCAAGTGTAATGCATATGTGTTATCTCTTTCTAGTTACTTGTACATATAAGGTTCAATGGTAAAAAAGATTGCAATAGTGAGTCAAAAACAAGGTGAGGGAATTAAGGGCTCTTGTTTTTGTGTCTTTGGTCAATGTAACAAAGTAAGGTGTAGGTTTAAATGCAAAGTGAAGTACTCTTGACCAAGTTGTATAAAAATTGACTCATTTATCTCATTTGTGATGTTGTTGCCGTGAGTTTGAGGGGGAAAAAGGGCTTCTATAAGTCTTTTGTTGTATAACACTTTACTTAGTAAAATATGTGAAATTTACAACTTGTAATTTGTAAATAAGATGTGTCAACTTGCATGCATTTGTGTATTGCTATATTTTCTAGTGTACAAAGTGTAAATAACATTTACTTGGCTAAAGTTTAATAAAACTTTAGGTATTGGGTATAATCGTGGGTATTTGTTGAAGCGTTAATAAATTTACGTGCTTCCGGTTACGCCTAAACGTACATTTATCGCGAAACTATTTAAAGATGTGTTAGATAAATATGATTGTTTGCTTGATTGGTTCTCAAATCTTTTAATTTTCTCTTGATGTCATCTTATGACTAATTGTTGTATGAATAATTTTCTTTTAAATCTAGCTTTGAATTGAACCGTATTAGCTTCTTAAAATTATCTAAATACTCCTTGAGTTTGATAAGGATTAAAAGTCATTTGTATGAGTCTTTATAGTTGATGTACCTTACTCTCTCCATTAAGGAGCATTTGGTTTAGTGAAAATTCTTAGGATTTGAACACTATGATTTCTTCGTAAGCCCTAGGATAATCTAGTACTTACATTAGATCTATAAACAAAAAGGAAAAACATGAATATACTTGCATTTAAACCACTACTAGAGAAATAAAATTTTGGGAATTTTTGCCTGCTGCAGCCGGTTCCTTCTACAGCAAAGCCGGTCCCTTCGGGGGCAAAGGAACCGACGTTGTCGGTTCTACAGAGAGCATTTGCTCATTTTTGGTGATCATTTCTTGAACTAAGCTCATAAATATGTTAGTGAGATTTGTCTTAAGGTGATCCAATAGCTGGTTCCTAATGATTATGTTTAGTGAAAAACTAGTGGTTTATACATTAAATGTTTTGTATGGCATTTGAATATAAATCTAGAGCTTGTGATCATCATCCTCACACATCTAAAATCTACAAATAAACATCCATTCTTTGATCACTATACTCCATGGCTTCAAGTGCTAACTCCTCCACCTAAAATCCACCAAGGAAAATGCCAAGAACCGATTACATTGATATCTCATCTAATGAAACATCACCTATCCAAAATCACCTCACAAACACTTCACAAACTCTCAATCCCATCACCACCTACTAAACCACCACACTTGACACCACTCTTGCTCTCACAATACCTCCACCAACCTCTAACCAAACACCCCTGACTCAAGAAGCTATAGTGACAGCCTTGGCTCCTAGAGCCATTGTATTCTCTACCACTCCTAGCTCACCAATAGAAACTCATCCATACTTAACCTCCTTCAATGATTCACCACCAAGAAATTCCAATCCACTATCACAAACTCTCTCTAAGGTTATCTAAACACTCTCCACTCCAACACCCATTGATTATCCTTTCCCCCTATCAACCTCTCTAGAAGTAGGCTAAGTGCTCAACCTGAACCATTCCTAAGTAGAGATCAAGTGTTGGATCAACTTAGTCAATACCAAAAGTTCGAACGTCACATTAAAGAAGCAATCCAAAATGCACAACATGTGTAAAATAGTCTCCTTCTTCCTTTTACCACCACTTCATCATAAATGCCACCACCACACCACTTCACCACTACTTATACAACTACAATACCACCATTTAGATCATCACTCTCACCATCTATCACCTTTGTTCCCCTTGATCAAACCCTATGGATCGAAGGACCCCCTATTCTACCACTACAAGAACACACTTGTCCTTATTGTCAACGCATCAAAACCATTGTCAACAATTTTCAAAATAAAATGAGATTCATGCTAAACCACATCCTTGAATGTCTAAATCATCTCTCAAACCAACAACCATAGGATGACGATGACAAGCTCGTGTGCCATTAGTTTTCTTTAGCTTTAGATTAATAGGTCCTTAATCATGACTTTAGTTTTTGTTGACATTGGTCAAATATGTTTTACTTCATGATTTGTTCCTCATGAAAATTAAATTATGTGCTATCATATATGATGTTCGTTCCTTTGAATATTGAAGTGGCCATGATCTTGTGTTCCCTTAAATATTGAATTCGTGTTGAATTAATTATGAATTCGTGTTCATTTAAATGATGAAATGGCTTATTTGCTGATCTCATTGCTTCTTGTAATGTACATTTTAAATAAATTGCTTCCCACCAAAAGTTAGCTTAGATCACTGATCTACAGGTCAGCCGGTTCTATCTGATTATAAAGCCGGTTCCTTTTAGGAACAAAACCAACTAGAATCGGCACAGCCCAGAATCACTACATTTTTTTTCTTTCCTATTTAATTATACATCTTACAATAACAGCATTTCACATGGTTCTTCCATTCAGGGGGAGCATATCATTCTCCTTACTAACATGTTTTTATTGTAGCTCTCTAAATTCATTTGAAATCCTTGACAATCCAATTGAAGGGAGCACTCGTCAATGGGGAGCATTGTGAATTGATTATCATTGAATCAACTAATGATTTCTCTTATTCAACTTTGAATCTCATTGAATCAACATTGATTCTCTCCGAATCATCTTTGGTTCCATTTCAGTCAAACACTCAAAATATATCTTCATTTAATTACATAATCTTCATTTCGTTACATAATTTTTCGTTGGTTAGTTTTTTTTACTCTCTTTTTGTTTCTACAAAAAGGGGGAGAAGGAAGTAAAAAACTCCAATTTAAAACTCATAAACTTTGTAATTTACTTCCGATAAATTGTATTTTGTCATCAACAAAAAGGGGGAGATTGTTAATACAAATAAACCGTAAAGACGTTTATTTATATTTTACGGTCTATCTATGTTTATTTATAAACCATAAAGTTTACTAGTTTTAAACCAATAGTTTTCTAACTCAACTATCATTTCATTTACCTCACACATCATATTACATGTTTACTTTGTTAAGTTCTCATAAAACATTTAAATATATTTTTAGAATAAAAATGGACAAAATAAGCTCCAAGCATATATTAACAATGTATAAACTAAAAGATATTTTTACATCATGCATGACCTCAAAACATATCTAGACAAGATTTCTTGAAATCTTAATTCGGATTTGTTGTCAGAGAGCCGGTTCCTTCCAGTTGCACTGGTCGGTTCCATTGTGGAGATGGAATCGCCAAGAACCGGGCTACAATACTAGCTGGTTTTGTACCTCTACACTAGCCGGTTCTATTGAGGTAATGGAACCGACAGAACCGGGCTACAGTAAACTTCAAGCCTATAAATACCAATTCATTTTTCTGGTATTAGGCATCAATTAGATTAGTTTTCTCATATTCATATTCAGCTAACATCTGATCATTGATCATGATCTTTTTTATTTAGTGTTTTGGTGAATTTCTTAATAGGAGAAGTTCTATCGACTTTGGCATATGAGATCAAGCAACAAGGAAATCTTAGAGCATGTATCTCTCACTCTTTGAAGATCTATCTACTGATCTCCAAGCATCATCAATCATCATAGATTATAGGGTAGTGTATTATATTTGTGCTTAGAGCATTCAGGAAATGTAATACATTCGGTAGGATTCCTAGGGTCAAATCTATCTTTGTTGTAATATTGCTTAGCACCTATTAGAGGGTAAGCATCATGGGGGGGTTTTTTTGCTCCTTGATTGGAACATGGTGTTTAGCTTAGTACCATATAACGGGTAAGTAAGTGATGGTTTGATTCTACCTTGTGAAGAATCCGGTATTTAGCTTTGTACCTTTAAAAGGTGTAAGAGATGTTGTGAGGCTTCTCCACCAGTTAAAGGAGTATTGGTGACTAATGGATTCGAACTCTCGAGTAGGTGACTTGGGAAGTGGAGTAGGGCAAGGAAGGTGACCTTGTAGCCGAACTACTATAAATATCCGTGTCCTATATCCTTTATGCTTTATTATTTATGTTTATATTTATAAATCATCATAAACAAATTGACTTACAACAACCAAACAATTAGATTAAAATTTTGATTTTGTAAAACTATTTGACCCCCCTCCCCCCTTCTAGTTTTCCACAGAAGGTTTTGAAAAACTAATCTTTGCCCAAAAATCTAAAACAATGACACCTGTAAAATCAAAATAATCAACGGTTGAGCTTTTATTCTCTCACTTCACATTTAATTTTATCAAAAAGCACCTTCAAACAAATAATCATAAGCCGTATCACCCAAACAAATTTTAAACCTAGATCGGTGAAGCAAGAACATCCCACAATTTTCTTAAATCTAGATTTGTGAAGCAAGAACAAACAATGATCTTTCTTTTAGTTGGTGAGGATCCATGAAATATCTTTGATTCAAGACCTAATGGCTAAAGAAAAAATAACTGATGGAGAAAACTGGATAGATCTACAAACAAAATCGATCCAATTGTTTATAATCAAATTAACCAAGCGTATGAATGTATGAATTTGATAAGATTTTTTTCCCTCAGTTTTCGTTCTCAGTATTATAAAATCAGGGTTTCTTTTGGTTTTTATTTTTGAGGTTAACTCTTATGTTTTGTTAAATGAAATATTTAATTAGTGTATAAAGGATATTCATCATCTAATAGTGGTAATTTCTCAATTTAGGGTTTATCTTATATTATGAATGCTTTACTAGATCAAACTTCACCAACCACTGTGAAAAGAAGTTTCGAGTTTCGTGGTGTTAGAAAACATAGATGGACACTCATATATGAAGCACATCGTAGGAAAAATTTTCTTGGAACGTGACACAGAAAGATAAAGGAAAACAAGGTAATAATGCTTCTTTTTTATGCATTGTCAGCTATGATCCGCATTGTGACTTCTGTTAGCAATTATAATGGTCCTAAATATATGTTTATAAGTTACATAGAGTCCTTTTCAAACACACATTTGTATATCTTTAGATATCTTTAGCTGATACGCGCTTAAATAGGCAGTCCAAAACACACTTTTAGTAACATTTAGGCACTGACATTTGTTTTTCTGCTATCGTCTTTCTTGTGCAGGCCTTTGCCGTTGGATATCTGGTAGTGTTGTATTATATCGGAGGAAAAAGATGTAGACCGGTAAGTTAGGAAAGTTCTGCTATAAGACATGTAATATAAAAGTTGATTTATTAAATATTTTAACTCTGTATGGCAATTGCAAGTTCCTTCTACTCTGGTGGCTGGTGAAAACATGATTAGTGGAACATAGATGGTCCAAGACATCCTTGAATGGAATGACTATTAGGTACTTCGCGTGGTTACTGATTTTGCTAATCAATATATAAATTGGTATGTGAGTGCATATTTAATGGTAACTTGGTAAGTCATGTATGAGTATCAACCATGTTATGTATCAGCATATGCACCGGTGACATTTAAGGATGTAATCATGTTTGCTTCTTGAGATTCACCAAGTAACTAATCAATGGGTATGCTTCTTTTAGGCTTAAGATATATCACATACTCTATTAAGAATCCTTTTCTTTTGTTAATATTTTGTTGATCCCAACTTAAGATCGATTCCTTGGCTTGTAAAGTTTAAGTTACTTTGGATAGAACCAAAACAACTATGGTAGAAACTTTGTGAATACTAAAGAGTATGCGGAATCTACTCTTTAATACTTAGAAGAATATTAATGAAACAGTAAACTGTATGAACAATGATATCACTGAAAAGCTCCAATATTATTATAATCAATAATACGAGTACTCTGTGTAGTACTAGGGTTTACAACCTTGAAGCTATATATCAAAAACGTATGAATGTGTGTCAATAACCATAACCTAGGATCTCCTTTTATACACCAAGGAGTCCTTTACAAGATAACTACAAATCTTCTATAATTCTAATAGATAACTGCAAATCTTCTAACTTAATAAGATATACATATCTTTTACAAAAATATCTCATACTTATCCCGTAAGTAATCTTGATAAACAATCTTCATCTTAATCCTTTCTCTTGTCTTTATCCTTCTGACAGTAGAAACTCTTCTAACAGTTGTAATCTTTCAGCAGTTGTAAGCAGCAGCATTAACTTTTATACCAGCAACACTAACTGTGTACAAGCAGTAGTAACTACTTAGAATATTTTCTTCATTCTTCATCAGCAGTACTAAGTTACACTAGCAGTACTAACTTTATGCTAACAGTTGTAACTTTTCAAGCATTACTAATTAACTATTAATAGTAGTAACAAAGTTACACTAACATGTAGTAACTTTTATACTAGCAGTATTAACTACTTAGTAGTATTTCTTCTAAGTCTCTGAGCAGTATTAACTTCCATTAGCAGTAGTAATATATACTAGCAGTAGTAACTCTAACCTTAGCAGTATTAACTCCAAGATCATCATAAAGTCTTTTGATCCTAACAATGTTTATCAATTTACACTTGTTTACGCGCTTTTGTATGCGACCTATCATTCAACTGGATCTAGTGATAGGGACCAAGTAATCTAGAGTCTAGGATAGCTCTCCATATTAGTAGATGTGGTATACTCTAGAATCATAGGATCCACAAATATTGTCCTGCAAAATCTGTGACTAAATACGCTTCGGGCTTATAACAAGTTAATTGGATAATTGCAAGGGTTTATGTGATCGTGTTGGACTAGAAGGTGAACCTAGATAATTCAACAAATAACGTTGTGATTCCATTGGATAGTTGGACAAGTGGACTACTAGTGTATAAATCGCCATTAACCAGTAAGTGGGTAAAGTCTCTATGAGCTAGGGTTTAACAAGATCACCATTGCTTTAATCCCTAAGATAGATTATAATCAACGAATAAGGATGCTTTATACGGATGCTTTAATTGTGACAGAATTAATGTGTCTAAGTTTTAGGATGATGTAACGCGTAAGTCTTAAGAATGATATACCGCCTCGAAAGAAGAAATCATTGCACTTAATAAACAAACCAACTTTCTAGTTGGATTAATAATGGCGACTCTACACCAAAATCCCTTGAAGAACTGTGCATATAGTGCGTAGAGACAGCGTCGCTAATCCTAAGCGATAGTGTTAGGACTTGCAAAGCGACGACGTTAAAACTCTTGCGATGACGTCAGAATGTAGCCGACCTAAAGAAACCCTAGAAGATTCGGCGTCACGAGATGAAGAAGACCATTCCACTTGTGCGCGGAGTATCAAATATTGTTTTGATCATAACTCCTTCATACGAATTCGGATTATGATGATTTAATAGCCCACGCGGTCGCAGCGAGAAAATCTAGAACTTGGTGAAAATGACACCGCGACGGCGTCGGGAATGGTGACCTAGGGTTTGCCTATATATACAGCCTCATAAGCTCGTCTTTATGTAAGCCCCCAACCCTAAGTCCGATTATAGGGTTTGGGTAGGTGTTTTTCTAGCAACTTAGAAGGTCTAATTCAATCCATAAACATGTAATAATGGTTTGATTATCACTTATAACTTAATTCATGTCTTCAATTACTTTTGTTGATTATGATTTCTCTTGCTTAAGTATGCTTGGCTAATTCATCTAGTATTTATTTGGGAATGCATGAATCTTATCATTGATTGATTATATCTTATTGTTTTCTTATTGATGATTGTGGATCTTCCATATTCACCAATTAAGGCATGACAGAT